>JAQQAE010014419.1:0-12396 GCA_029823295.1 Pseudamia nigra
GACTGGAGAGGTGAGAGGTGAGGAGAGACAAGGAGGATGGAGAAAGAAGGAGAAGGAGGGAGAAGAGGAGAGAGAGATAAGAAGGGAGGGTTGTAGACCTCTATCACTTTATATCACTTTAATTTTCCTAGCATTACTTAACAAGAGCAGCTTTGCCTGTATGAATTAATTTTCCATTTTTAAGAGACAGTGATCTCAAAGTGCAGCAGCACCAGCCTCACATATAAATACTAAGTGTATCTGGTGCACATCTAGTAATTTAACACTATCCAGTAAATTAACACTACAACACAAGGCTTCCACACCCACAGTTTCCAAACCTAATTTTGAACCTCTGGTGCCTTCACACCAGGAAAAAATTGGACGGAAGTGTTACCTGAACAGTTGGGTCTGAGCTGGAACCAAAAATAAAAGGTGGTTCTTCCTCGTGACATCATCAGTAGGCATGTCATATTCTAGGTTGTGAAGCCAAGTATGTTGTGTTTACTTCCGTCTGAGTAACATGTAGTAACATCCTCCAACTTTGGTTCCGATTAAACTGGTGTGAACACGGGCTGTTTTGCCAAAAAGCACCAAGGTTCTGAGACTCCAGAATGGAATGAGTCAGAACCAGAACGGCGACTGTGTCTCTGAAATGCAGTCGTCCATGTCCACCGGGCAATGACCGGGGCTGTTCAGTGAGGCCGATGTGGGAGTAACCTTAAGTTGTAATCCCACCACTTGGCCGCTGGGGAACCGTTCGTCTGACTCCAAGAAGCTTTTTCCCATAGAGATACATTGGACTTCTATCTGAAAATACTAAGCGAATACAATTTTTTCATGGGTCATTATGGACTCAAACATTTTATTTGGACTCTCTAATAAGTAATGTGGTGGTCCATCTTTAGCTTTTCGCTCTGTTATTAAGATAATACAGCAAATAATACAACAAAACACTGTTGTGCTGGGGTCGGTTGACATGTCGCTATAGCAACAGCTTGCTACTTAAGTCGGATCAATTCGGACCTTTGTATCTTCTATTTATTCAATATGTTCATAGTTATACATGAGATGCACTCGACTAACAACACTGCAATATGACTTTGTTTGACACTGCGTGGTGAAGTTTTATCGTGTCAATAAGCTAGCAGCTAATATTAGCTTCCCATGAGTCCCCTGGCATGAATGCTTTGTAAGCCCCACTGCTGTTTGTCCAAATATGGTTGCATCCTCTTTTTGGCTCCAATATGCCGTCCAGGAAGTGACAACCCGATTGGCCTCAAAACGGCCCTTCAGAAATTAATGGGTGACGTCACAGTCACTTTGTCCTGTTATATAAACAGTCTAAGGTCATGTCCAACATATCTTGTGATTTTTCATTCATAACTTTCTCTGTAATATCCTCTGAATCAGCAGAGTACCAGCTTTCCCTTGTCTTTACCCTTGTGTTGTTTACTTCCTTACCCTCCACCAGAATCTCGCACATCATCAGAACCACATGACTGCAAAGGATCTATTGTCAGATTACTGTGATCCGTCAGTTGCTCATGGGTGCGTGGCTAATTTTAGCTTGACTATGATTGCATGTAACTTGAGATGTTTTAAAAAAGTCTAAATTTTGAAATTTAGAACTGTAGCGGCACACAGGGTTAGAATTGAAGCACTTTAGCTTGATTACGATTGGTTATGACTTGTGATGTCACAGTTCAAACAAACCAAATGCTTGGTTTTTCCCGTGCTCCGTGTGGTTGAGTGGATTTCTCAGAACTGATAATACAGAGCAGGTTCAAATTTTCACACCTTTGTATTTTACACCACAGCATTTATATGAACCTGAAAACCCACAAAGATAGGTTTTCAACTACATGACACGTTTAAGAACAGTTAAATGTTGCTTTGGTGTCATTTGTTCTCCATGATCCACACACTGAGTGTGATTTTCTGTACTCTGGATGAAAAGCTGGAAGTATCTTTATGTGCAAACACCTGAGGATACGGCCAGGGATTTAAAAGGTCCCTTCCTGCTTTCGCTTTTTGTTCTTTTTCCTCCCACAAATGTTTTATTTTGTGTTAATTTCCAACACCATGCACCGCGCTACCTACTCACTGACAATGCATAGGGCAACCTTTTCCACACACCGACACCCCCCCCCCTCTATTCTTAATGTTTACAGTTGTAATTTCAGCCGAGTAAGCGGGCTGTGCCTCTTCCACTGTGTTGCTGCGAGGTTTCCGCCCCTGCTGTGCCTTTAATAATGTGCAGTCATTACAGGTCGCACTGTTTTAAATCGTGATGGACAGAAGGCTATTTCTATTCCCAGTGGTGCGCAATTGTTGTTGTTTTTTTTTTCCCTGTATTTCTCTATGTAATGAAGACTCTTCCTCCTACATATTTGGTGAAAGCAGTCATTTTCTATGATGCATCCCTCCCACTCCCTCTCTCCCACAGTAAAACTCTCTCACATGCATGCACACAAATACAAACCACCCCCACCCCTTCCTCAAATCCCCCTCTCCATCTAATGCCAAAAGTCCCCCTTTTATTCATTTTCTGACTTTTGAGTCTTGTTTTTTCAGCATTTTTTTGCTTCTTTTTCTTCATTTTGATTCATTTTTAGTTCATTTTCTTACCTTATTTTCTGTTCATTTTAAGCATTTTGTTGATTATTTATGCTCATGTTGCTTCTTATTTTCTCTATTTTGATTCATTTTTGGTTATATCCATGTTTAAGCATTTTCTTGCCTAATTCTCTTCATTTTGCCCTTAATTTTCTTTATTTTAATTCATTTTCTTCATTTCCTAAATTTCAGTCCATTTATTAAAACACATTCTTGATTACTTTTGTTCATTTTGCTTCTTACTTGATTAATTTTTGGTTAATTTTCTTCTGTTTCTGTCCACATTTTAACAATTTTCTTCATTGTTTTTGTTCATTTTGCTGTCCTGTCATATTGCTTATTGTTTTGATTAATTTTTGTTTAATTTTCTTAATTTCCCAATTTTCTGTGAATTTGTTTAGCCTTTTTGTTGATTATTTTTGTTCCAAGGCATGTGTTTTTTCCTTCTGGCGACTGGACTAGAAGTTTGGTTTGAAGACGTTCCGCTACGTATCCAGGAAGCTTCTTCAGGTCCTGTATACTGTAGGTAGCAAAATGTCTTCAAACCAAAATTCCAGTTCAGTCGACAGAAGGAAAAAACACATGCCTTTGATACCATGACCTGGATGACCGATAATTTTCACAGACATTATTTTTGTATTTTTTCTTATTTTCTGTATTTTGATGAATTTTTGGTTAATGTCCCACTTTTCTGTGCATTTCTTAGGCATTTTTGTGGTTGCTTTTGTTCATTTTGCTTCTTATTTTCCTTCCTTTTTGGTTTACATCCTTCATTTTAAAATTTTCTGTCCATTTCTAAAATGTTTACTTTATTATTTTTGTTCATTTTACTTCTTATTTTCTATGTCTTGATTCGTTTTTGGTTCATTTTCTTAATTTCCTATTTCTCTGATTAGTTTTTTTTTTTTTTTACATTTTCCTCATTATTTTGTTCATTTTTACTATATTTTCTTGATTATTTTCTTTTTTCTTCAGTATGCTTCTTATTATGTATTTTTATCCAGATGTTTTTTTTTTTTCATTATTTTGCTCATTTCAGTCAAAATATTCCACAAACATAGAGAAAGTGCATTAACCTTGTCTTGTTTCATGCCTGGATTTGGTAGTTATTGCAAATGGCTCTTACATAATCTGCAGCAACATCATTCACAGAGCCACTGACTGTCTCTTCGTATCAGTTTCACACAGTGCCAGGGCAAAATAGAGGACCAGGAACAAAGAATGAATGAATGGAGGAACGCCACCCTCACTGGCCACTTTATTAGGCACCAGGTTGGACCCTGTTTTCTTCTTCAGAATTTCCCTAACTCTTCATTGCATAGATTCAACAGGGTGCCAGAAACGTTCCTTTGAGATTTTGGTCCACACTGACATGATAAGATTGCACAGTTGCTCCAGACTTTTCAGCTGCACATCCATGGTGCCAATCTCCTGTCCAATCACATCCCAAGGGTGTTCTATTGGATTATGATCTGATGACTGTGGAGGCCATTCAATATGCAAAGAACCAGTTTGAGATTATTCAAGTTTTGTGGTGCATTATCCTGTTGGAAGTAGTATACAGAGGATGGGTACACTGTGTCATAAAGGGTTGGACATGGTCAGCAAGAATACTCAGGTAGCCTGTGGAATTATTAACAATGCTCTGTTAGGGGCCCTTACTTACTTGCTTACTGTATGTCAAGCGCTAGTTTGCTTCCATCGCTCAAAACAAGTATGACCAGACGTTTCTATCCGCCATACGGTAGTTCTCCCCAGTCCATCAGTTATCATTCCTTTGTCCTTTTTTAACATGTGGGAGAGTCAGGTGTCCTGCCTTTTTTTTCCCATGTAAAGGCAACCATAGTACTAGATCAGACACCAATTCATTGCTCCTGTAACAGTGTCTGGCAAACTTTAATCAATTGCTTGATTATTGTTATTATTATATTGCTTTTATTGTTATTTATTGATACTTTGCACTCATCACCAACGACGAAAGTGTCGCACTTTATGGCTGGATGCTTCAGCAGTTGTCCTGCATGTTGTTGTTGACATCAGGTGTGAATGTACAGTATGATAATGTCTTGCTATGAACCAGGTCTGTAAACCGAATTGACCCTCAGGGATAAATAAAATACTCTGAATCTGAATCTAATCATCTGTCTCTTATTTTGTCAAAAGGTTTGGGTAGACCCACATGCAGTTCTTTGTTTGGTACTGGTTCCGGTGTATGTTGAGGGTATATCGCAGCATTCTGGTGTAGCATCTGTCTTGTTGTTTCTCTAGCTAGGGGGTAACAGTCCAGGCTTCACAGGTGTACAGAAGTACGGATTCAACTGTTGATTGGAAGAGTCTTACTTTAAGTTTCCTTGACATGATTTACTTTCATATCTTTCCCAGCTTATTGCAAGCCCTGCATGCAGCTGCTTTTCAGGTGTTGATGTCTTTGGATGTACTTTCCATATGTGACCGTAGGCACCTGAAGTCGTCCACTTCCTCAACTACATCTCCTCCATTGATTTTCAAACAAACCGGGTCCTTCTGGTTAAAAGCCTTGTACTTGGTTTCCAAACTATTAATTTGAAGACCTACCCTTGCAACTGCAGTTTCCACACTCTGGAGAAGATTCTGGGCTTGCTGGATTACCTCTGACAGGAGCACTATGTCACCAGATATGTTACTGCTTTGGGACTGTTTCTTCTACTCCTCCTCTGTAGCTAAAAACCTAGTTCTTCCTCTCTCCCATCTACGGCTACCCTAAGTGCATAGTCAAGCGCTATCACATATAGATATGGTGCCAGGGTGTCACCCTGTAGAACCCTTGCTTGTATGTTGAAGGGTCTGGTGTTCCCGCCCAGAGTTATCGGCTTTGCTTTGGTGCCCTCATACATCATACCTACGGCATTCACTAGCTGGGGCCCTAAGTGTACTAAGAAGATATCGCCACACTAGTACACGATCAAGAGCAGCTTGTATCATCACTACATGGCAGGATGGACCCATGCCGCTATGTTGTGTACACCAAATCCAGACCCTACCATCTGAATGTCTCAGCAGAAATCGAGACTCATCAGACCAGTCAACATTTTTCCTTCTACTCTCCAATTTTGATGACACCCAGTGCGGTCGTCTGCTGCTGTAGCCCATCTATCTACTTCAAGGTTCAATGTGCTGTTTGTTCAAAGATGGTATTCCGCATAGCTTGGTTGTAATTAGTCATAACTTGAGTTACTCTTGTTGTTTTTCTATCATCTTGAACTACTGCGGCCTTTCTTCTCTGACATCTGGCACCAACAAGGCATTTTTTGCTGAGACACTGCAAATTTCCTCTTTTTATCTCAGTAAATCAGCAGTTTGTGAAATACTCAGACCAGCCCATGTGGCACCAACTATCCCATTTAAAATCACTTAATTCACCTTTCTTCCCCATTCTGATGCTTAGTTTGAACTTCAGCAAATGTTCTTGACCATGTCTACATGGCTAAATGCATTTAGTTACTGCCATGTGATTGGCTGACTAGCTACTGAACAGCCGTACCTAGTAAAGAGGCCAGTAAATGTAGCTACTCCATACTGTAGCTCAAATGATGAATAAGGCACTGTAGTGTGATGGATGCATTGTCAAGAAGTAGAAAGAACACACTGTAGATTATGTGTGTACATGCACAATATACAGTAGGCATAGGTGCACACATGAGTATGTGCTGTTCCTGTGTGTGTGTACGCGTGTGTGACCATCACAAGTAATGTTAGAATATGTGAGCAGCACATTCAAAATCGAGAGAAGGAAATAAATGGTGAGGAGCGCAGATATGAGTGCGAGAGTGACTAAATAAAGAGTGTACATCAAGAGCACAAAAGGGGGTTTGGAGGACTGAGGAAGAAAAAGGAATCAACCTACGTTTTTTCATTACATGGTATATGTTTTTATGGGGAAGACAGATTGCATGGATAAAATGGGAGTGAGAATGGTATTTGTCTTAGAATAAAGCTGAGGCTGTATGTGCTGTTTATTGTTTGCATTGCACACTAAGTGCATGTGATTGCAGGAATTCTGCCAGTCTGGACACACCTTCTCCTTCAATGTTTTTTTTTCTCCTTATTATAATTTTATTTATTTTCAACATTGTGCAGTAACACTGAAGGGATTCAAACTGTGAAAGAACAAGTATGGAATTATGGAGCAAACAAAAAATGGTTCAACAACCCAGAGAATGTTTTCTATTTGCACACATTGCACACTCATGGCATTCTCTCATCAGATTCACTAGATAGTCTCCCGGAATGGTTTTCATTTCTTTCCTTCTTAATATGCTTTAGACCATCAGTTGTCTTGTGCAGAGGATGGCTGGGTGCAGAGGCAATACCCCTATTAGTACTACTACAACTACTGTACAAATCTATTGCACCTTTTGCGCCCAGCCTTCCTCTCCAGAAGACAACTAACGATCTATAGCACAAGACCACAGGAAATGGCATAAATTAACTCACCTCATGACTACTTCATGAATCTGATGAGAGAATACAAAGCATCATCAAAGCAAAATGTGGCTACTTTGGACGATCTAAAATATAAAGCATATTTAGCACTTTTTTGTTGAATAAATAATTCCATATGTGTGACTAAACTTTTGACTGGCAGTGTATGTAAGCAGCTGAACAAAAGGAAAAAGAAAATCTGAAGAGAAATGGAAAGAAGCTCAGAGAGAGAGAGAGATTGAAACTAAACCAATCAAAGCAAGAAAGGCGCATGATGAGTGTGAGACAGGTGTAGATACAGACTCAGATCACGGCGACAGAAATCTGTGCATTTCAACGATTGCACTCAGTATCCTGTCTATTACGGGCAACAATTCACACTCAGTTGATGCACACTGTCAAAAATCTCAGAGTGGAATAGTAGGATGTCATCTGCACACTGCTGGAGTACATAACTAGTGCCACATTACAAACAAGCAAGTGCTGTTTTGTTCATGGTGAAGGATCATCGAAATGTAAACCAATTTAAGCGAAAGGGCTGAAGTGCAGCCTGCAGCAAACTGGTGCTGAGTGTAATGGCACACAAAGCATACAGTGCCAAATAACATACCTTCCCCCCCAAAAAATCCTGGCTTTGTAGAATCTGAAATAACCCTATCACTGAGCAACTGCAAATACAATACAGGATCCAAAGTCACTTCTTTGTTTTGTATGGGAGTTACTGTACTTGATAATTAGAGGTTTTGCAGGGTTTTTATTTTCCTGCAGGTGACTTTTTGAAACCATCCTGATGCAATTTCACATTCATATGACCAGAAGAAAAGATATGAAGAAAAAGGGTTAAAGAGGTATTTGTAAAGCAAATTGTTTTATTCACCCACTACTGGTCTTAAGGCAGATCACTGCAGCTTTTGTTCCCTTCAGACATCACAGATGCACCATGCGGTACAGCATAATAACGTGCTGTGGACTTTTTATTTGTGGGTTACAGCGTGATGAGTAATACAGATTTTCACCCAAAATGCCTAAAAGAGAAACAGAAATGATGCAACTTAACAAAAATATTATTAACTCCTAATATTTACACACAGACTCGCTCCCTTTTTCTCTCAATTGGGGCAAGGGGTAGAACAAAGGGCTGGGAAACAGCTATAACAGGAAAGATAAAGACAGAAAACAGAACTCTAAACACTGCAGAAAATGGGGCACAAATCCTGAGTTTGTACAAGTTCACAGACTCTTTGGTTGGTCATAATTACCCAGATAACAACTCACCGTCATGAGGCTCATGCCATTTTATGAATGTTTTTGTTTAATATATAATCTATGGCAAATCAAAAATTGCAAAGTCAATTGCAATTCTTTATAAAATCAAATATATTATAAATCAGTCATTGCTGTTCACTCTGTACTGTTCCTTCATACTGCCGTACATGAGTTACTGTGTAGAAGTATGGGGCAACACATACAAGACAACAACAAACCTGTCTTTCTTCTTCAAAAAAAGAGCCATACGAATAATCACCAAATCTACTTATAGGGAACCAACAAACCCACTCTTCACCACATTGAAATTACGGAAATTTCAGGACTTGGTCAAATTCAAATCTGTTCTGATCATGTACAGAGTAAGAAATCATCCATTAACAAAGAGTATCCAAAGGTTTTTCCACCAGAGGAAGAGCATGTACAGTCTAAGAGGAACATGCATATTCACAAAACTAGTTATGAGAACAAATGGCAAACCTTACTGTATTTCTACAGTAGGGGTTCATTTATGGAACAGCTGCAGTGAAGAGATGAAAACATGTCAAACAATAGGTAGGTTTAAACAAATCTTCTAAAAATAACATTATTAAACCATATGGAATAATTTAAGAGGTTTATTGAAAACAGTGTCTATTTTGCATTGCAGTGATTTGCGTTGTGTTAAATATGTTAAATGCAATGCTGTAAATGCTGAATATCCTTATGAGAGGCTGTGAAAGCCTTAATTTTGAGTTACTGATTTAGAATTTGGTAAAAAGGGTTGGAACTAGGTAAGTCTTAAGTCGCCCTTTTCGAACTTCAAAGAGTCTGATTTCTGTCTATGTTTTGTTCTTTCCTTTTGTTTTAAATTCTGGTTTGAATAAAAATAAAAATAAATAAATAAATAAAAATTAGTCATGTCATACAGGTACATTGTCAGCAAGGTGAAGCCAAAACTCTTATGTCCTGACGATTGACAGTTGTCACTGAAAATGTATTTGAAAGCTCTGAGGAAGCTTTATGTTTTGAACTTGGACTGTATATTGATTGATTGATAAAAGATGGACAAATTCTCCAATATACTGCCCGGATGTTGGGAGCTCAAACAAGGAACCTCTGCATGTCGCCAACGGTACCACTGGCTCTCACTCCCGATCCAAAACTGAGCGTGAATGGAGTCGAGGCAGTTTTAAATGAAATAGTGGAGACCTCTGGCTAGAGCACACCTGCCAATTAAAGCACCTGTTCCCTTAATTATTTAGAAATATTGGCATGTGGACCATCTATATTGGATGACTTATATAAAAATTCACCCCTATACAGTGTCCACAGAGATGGAAATAAACTATAGAGAGCAAAACCTTTGTTTGTACCAAGTTTTAAATTTGCAGATATTAACATGGGACTCTATGGGGATTGACACATTTTTGGAGCTATTTCTCTAGTGGACAGTGACGGTACTGCAGTTTATAACACTTTCCATTAAACTCACAGTTCATAAAGTTGTAAGAAGACATCTGGAAGTCACCAGTTACCTGTACGGTTTGTCTTAATAGTATTGCTAACAAGGCAATACCATGCTTTCTTGATAGTTGGTGCCATGTTTTGCCAAAACCTCTAAAAAAAGAGGGGATCACAGGTGGTGAGGAAGTATGGCTTATCCAGAGAAAACTGGGAGTAAGCTTTCTACTTCTACTGTTGATATGTTGATACCTAACGTTAGCTCTGGTATGATTACTGAACAACTTCTTTATTTTTCTTCTTTGCAACTGATGCGAGCATTACAATATGTCAATATGTCATTTTCTGATGTACTGTTCACCTCTTTGAGCAGTGGGAGAAAAGGCACTGACATGGAGAATCACCCTTTGGCTTTGCTTGGATGAAATCCAGCCAAAATCTCTGACCTGTCAGAAATTTTCTGACCATGTGATGATCTTTCTCAGGCAGAAAATTGTTTGTCATTCCCTGTACATTGCATGACAAACAAAGCTTGAACAACTTGAAATTTGGCCCCATCCTAAAATTAGTCATAAGTCTCCAAAACTAGGTCAACAACAGACTAGAAATGAGCAATGCATCTCAGGATTCAGACAAAAAGTGTTCTTGACCAAACAAAAATGCCTTAGAATTCAAATAGTTAGATTTTTAACATTTTTAAAGCCTGGTGGAACAAACACACATGTAGATACATGTAAAATAGTAAGTGGTGCTCACTTACTGCAGAAACGTCTCCATCATTTCCCGTGGCTGCAGAAGGTCCAACAGCTGCAGCCGCTGCCTCCTGAGCCGCCACCTTCATGGCTGCTGCTTTCCGTAGTTCTCGGTTGGCTTGGAGAGTAGAGAAGTAGTTGACAGCCGCAAACTCAATCAGGGCAGAGAAGACAAATGCGAAGCAGACAGCAATGAACCAATCCATGGCTGTGGCGTAGGAAACTTTAGGCAAGGAGTGGCGAGCGCTGATGCTAAGTGTGGTCATGGTCAAGACGGTGGTGATACCTGCACAACAGGACAAGTCAGAGGTGGAGAATGCATGTATTTTAATTCCAAATGAAATGTTTAAACATCCCATACTACAGAAGTGCATCTTTATTGAGTTTTGAGGTCCACATAAACCCTGTGATGCAAAACAAAAGTCGGAAAAATATGAGCTTGTTCTGTACTGCCAGTTTGGAGAAATCCTGGAAAAACAAGCCATTCTGAAAATTTTCAACAAGCCTGCACCCAAGAGCAACGTCATACACCTTCCTTCTGAGAATTTACAATGAAAAGGTCATGATTCATCTCTTTCAGTAGCCTTGTGTCAGAATCTGATCTGAGCTTATCATGGAACTGACCTGCAGTTCAGTTAATCACAGTATATTTTGATGGAAAGTAGGTGACTGTGACAACTTTTAGTGAAATCAGAGTGTGTGGAATGAGACGAGAAATTGAATCGACGCCCATTTTTTGGTCAATGTCCTAACAGGAGTCTTTAATAAAAGCATGTAAGATGCAGATATATTTGTGAGTGTTACAATATGAGACCTTCAAATGGTAAATTCCTCTTCTTTAGCAAGTGCTCAATTTGCTTTATACTACAGCACACGGCCAAAAGTTTTGGCAGTGCCTGAAATGTTATTTTTACAGAGATTTGATTCACATTTTTCAATAATGTATTTTTAAACTACATATCAAAAAAGTTTCTCAATTGCAGTCTTCAGTATACCATGGTGAAATACGTGGAAAATAACAAAAACCGAGGAAGCAAAATTCGCAAAAAAAATTCAATTTTGGCAATGCCTGCATGTTTCATTCATCCATTCACTCTCACACACTCACACAATGACAAACCAGTGAAACGATCACCGTAAGCAACTTGGGACTCCACTTCTGCATGAGGAGCCAAGAATGAAACCACCAATTCTCCACTTTGTAGACAGTTTGTGGCCGATTTGCAGTGTGATCTTCCCAAAATATCATATACCTGCACCTGCAATTCAATCCATTGTGTCAAAAATTGCAGTGCTGTCAGTGTGCTCTGGGGGCTGGATCCAAAAGTGAGTCGCTCCCCATAGAGTCCATGTTAGATTGTAACACTTTTGAACAGAAATAAACATGCTCCCAGCCTGAAACCAACACTAGTTTTGTTCTTTATAGTTGATTTCCACCTCTGTGAACACTGTGCAGGGTGAATTTTTAAATATCTCACCCATTTAAATGACCCAGAAGAGATTATTTGTGTGTAAGTAAGCACACAGGTGACTTGATCAACAGGTGTGTATGAGTCAGAGGTTTCACCATTTTACTGACTGCATTTCACCTCCACTCAGACTCCATATCTAAGTCCAGTGATGGATCGACGTGAGTAGGCAGTAGAGCCAATGTGACAAAGGCTTCTTGCTTGAGATTCCAAAAACAGCTTTTTAGAAACCTATGGGAAATGTCTTTTAGAAATGGTCTGTGATTATAACCAGTGATATGAAGTTACAACCAACCAATAGTAGACTATTTGGTTTCTGGAGGTTTAGGACAGGGGTGTCCAATCATTGCCACAAAGGGCCGATACACTGCAGGTTTTCTTTCCAGCCACTCACTAAAGCAGGTGTT
>JAQQAE010014420.1:0-12395 GCA_029823295.1 Pseudamia nigra
GAGGGATGGGGTGAGATGGGCTGGAGGTGGGGGGGGGGGCAGACTGTGTGACCCCCCTCCCAACCTATGACTCACGTGCAGAGGCGGAGACTGCGTGCGGGTTTGAGCGGCGGAGGAGGACCGTCCCGTACTCACACCACACGGACCGCCGTGTGCGCCTTCACCCAGCCGCCCTTCATCACAGCACCAAACAAACTTCTTTTTCTTTTTGTTTACGCCTTGGCTACAATGTGAAGAAAATGTCCGGGACAAGGTAAGTTCATTTTGAGTTTAACTTTGTACAAAGTTTGTGTGTTTGCGCCGCTCGGAGCCCGATGCAGCGACTGGGAGCCGCAGCACGCCGCTTCTATGGGACAGTTACAGCCCTATTTCTGTCCTTAAACGTGCACCTACCTGTGTAAAAGTACGAAACCAGTCAGAGCATTTAATTTCACTCGCAAAGCTGCTCTAATCATACTCAAACTCAGCCCAAAACCTTAATCCTGCTACTTTTCTGCCGCTAAAGTTTCTTTTTGCCTCCGCCACATGTAACCTACGGGGCAATAAAGCGTATTAACTGTTTTGTAGCCTGTTAACGTGTACTTTGTTTAACCTGGAGAGAAATGTAACACTTAAAATATGAGCTTTTTCCCACATACAGGCTAATAACAAACTCCTACAATGGTTCGTTACGTGGCATCGCTAATTAGGTTATTATTTTGTTCATTTTGTGAACTTTACTAATGAATTCTTCCTTTTTTTAATTTATGCTGTTGATCATTTTCTTGTTGTTTGCCTTCTTTGTTCGCCATTTCCCCATTACTGTGCATTTTGCTCTTTACTCCGTTCATTTTTGTCCATTTTGTTCATTATTTTCTCAGTTATTGTCCATTTTGCTTATGAGGTTGTTAATTTTTCTGAATTTTTGCCATTATTTTTGGCCATTGTGCCCATTATTTTGTCCATTTTGCTTATCATTCTGTTTGTTTTTGTTCAGTTTGCTTATAATTCTGTTCATTTTGTCCATTTTGTTTATATTTTCTGCATTGTCCATTGTGCACATTATTCTGTTCATTTTGTGTTAATTTTTGTCCATTCTGCACATAATTTTTTCCATTATTGTCTATTTTCTCATTACTCTGTTCATTTTTGCTAATGTTGCTTATTTTTCTGTTCATTTTGTCAATTTTCTTTTCATTATTTTCTCTATTATTGTAGATTTTGCTTATTATTTACATTTCTGTTATGTTTTTTTTTTTTTTACATTTTGTTTTCAGTTTTGTCTGTTTTGCCCATTGTTGTTCATTTGGCTCATTATTTTGTCCATTTTGTTCATTATTTTGGTCATTCTTGTCTATTTTGTTCATCATGTTCATGTTTATGCATTATTTTGTTTTTTTAATTCATCGCTATTTTGTTTTGAGTATTTTGTTCCTTGCATTTTGTCCTTTTGTTGTATATTTTTTCCTTAATTTTTTTAACTATTTTTCTGATTCATCCTTAATTTTGATGATAATTTGTTCATTATTTTGTTATTATTTTTTGTAATCATTTTGTGTACTTCTCTTAATTTTGTAGATTTTTTAAAATTTGCTGACTATATAAAATATTCAGATAATTTTGTTTATTGCTTAATTATTTTATTCATTTTTTACCCTTTTTGCTGATGATTTTATTGGTTATTTTGTTAATTTTTTTTCTATATGTTTGCCAATACTTTTTTTGCTGTTTTGTTATTTATGTTGTTATTTTGTGTCACTCTATTAACTTTTTCATTTAAACAGTAAAATACATAAAAATGCCATGATATGTGAATTTATTTCCAGTTGTAGCTCTTAGATTGCCTCTGCTTTTCTTGTTGATCTTTTATTGCCTACTCTTTTTTTTTTTTTTTTTTTTGCTGTGGTTTACAGACGAGTAACCAAAACGGAAGGCAAATGTTCCCCAAGCCATTTGTCTCCCTCATTTTTACTGGTGAAAGGTAACTGACAAAAGTATGGTGGGGGGGGTGACTTTATTGAGTGGTTTGATCTCCACATGTTGGATTTCTTCAACATCTGCTGTGACTGTGCATTAAAACTTTATTTAGCTTTCATCAGTTGTTGGACACAGATGGTTTGTTTTAGTTCACACAGTCTATTTATGTCCGCTGAAATGAAGGCTGGAGGATAAGCTTCAGCTGCCTTGAGGTTTTTCTGCTGTTTTGATACGACGCTGGAACGGGGAAACTATTTAATTTTGATAATACTCATTTAGATGAGTATGATGATGTCTGAGAATAAAGCCATCGAGCCAGATATCTTTGAGGTAGCCTGAAGCGGTGCCTGGCTTTGGCCGCCACTTCACGTCCTGGATTCACCGCTTCTTTACCCAGCTGCTGCCATCACCTGATGACGGCCCGGGGCATGTGTGTGGTGTAGGTTTCTGCAGACGCGTTAACTCGTTCAGTGCAACTTACTTGGCAGGAGCTGAAACTTCTGTTCATCAGCTGAAGAAGGCAGATTCTGAGTTCACGATGCCCATTCAAACCAATTCACCTGCAACTTGTCCCGTTGTCTATTGGCCGTAAGGTTCTTAATCCTGTCAGCTTTTGAGACAAAATAACACTCAAAATTGTGCTATTTGGTAGCAATCGTGGCTGATCAAACAACCTCCAGTGCACGTGTGTTTTTAACCACAGAAGCTGCGAGAGACGGGTACTACAGCCACGAAGATTCTCCCTGCAGTTAATGTCAAGATTTAGTATTGTAAATGCCAAATCATTATTTTATTCAAATTATTTTAAGTGTTCATTTTTAGTCCTGATGAAGAAACTAGATGGTTGTTTGTAGTTTGAATTTATTAGTAAAAGATGCAAGACAACCATGACGGATAGAAGGAAAAAGACACAAAAGATGCAAAGAGACATAGATGTGCAAGAAATATTATGTAATAAAAACACAACTCCAAGTAATGTACAAGAAACAATTGGATGACAATGAATGGCATGCAAGAATATAACTAATTTTGTCTCATTTTCTGAGTTTAAAAAAAAAAAAGTTTTTTTTCATGTTAGTTTATCAATCCCTTGCAGGAAATTAATTTTGGCAGCTGTGGTAACAGCGCTCACACACACACATAAATGGCTTCCATGGTAACACCCCTCACACACATACATGGCTACCATGGTAACGGCGCACTTTGTTTCTTAGTTTTTGTTCATTTAATTTCGTTTGATTTGATTATGTTTAAGCGGCTCTGCAGCGGCAGGTTGCTGACCCCTGAACTCAGGAAACAAAACATTACTAGCACATAATGCTGCGTAGGTTCCTCCTTGTGATGCCAGAACAGCTCTAATCCTAGGCATGAGCTCTACCAGACGTCTGGAAGCTGCTGTAGTAACTGCAGTACATTACACATTAGACATTACAGTGGCACATACTTCAAGTTCTGCAAGTTTTGAGCTTGGGCCTTCATGAATCTAACCTGTTTTTCCAACACATTTCACAAATCCTCAATTGGATTGAATTTCAGTTGTTCATCTCTAGACCGCTTTTGTTGGGGTACTATCCACTACAGACTAGAACACGCAACAAGATCTTTAGGTTTGGATGCAATGAACCAGTCATATACCATCACTATTCAGTCTTTGTCAACTCTGCTCAGATCTTCACTTGCTGCCTGAGAGTAAAAATTGTCACAGTTGTTGAGACTGATGTGATTGCTGGAGCTTGTATTTTTCTACAAAGCCTTTGTGGTGTATTAATAAATATTCACTGTGGAGTCTTTTTGGGTGTGTTTTAATGACATGCCGCTTCATATTTTCCAGCCTTCGTCCCCTTTGTTTCCTGTTTTCTCGACTATAATCCAATTCACATCCCCGTGGATCTGTACTCTACTTTCATCACACTTCATCAACACATCTTTCATCTGATTTCTCTGACTCCTTGCGGTGTACTGCGCTGCGTCTCGTAAAGTTCAAGTGATTAGCTCAGAAACATTTATCTGGACCTGCTGACATGTTGAAACTTTCTCTGTAGGGGCTAAAGAGGTTCATTTTCCAGCCCACACTCAATTGAGCCTGATATAAAAGACTGCTGATCATAACTCACCAGCATTACGGGGGATAATAGAATGCAGGCTCGGTCATACGGTGTGTTCACATTAGTCGTGGGGATAAGTGAGTCATCAGCACAAAGGAGTTGAACTGTAACTGCACTGAGTCATGACGTACATGATAAGTGAGTTTGAAGAAGAAGCAAAAGTGAAGGCTCAACATACTTACCTTCTTCCCTAAAAAGAAAAGTTGTATCTTTCTGCCACAACATATAATCTGTTGTTATTAGGCAAATATTAATCTGTTCCTGATCCCTTGCGACGGCCTCTTAAATAATCCAAAGCACTCCTCCCCTCAAGCCCCTCCACAGTCCCACTGTTAACATCTTCACCAGGCTAATCCTCTGGGGCCTGTCGTCTGCACATTCACTTCCTCAAGAGTGCACTTCGGACGTGTCTTTCCTGTGTGGCTCCTTGGCTGGCCATTGACCCCCACCCCCGCCCCCTACTCACCCTGTAACTCTGCTCTGGGGTTGGACTCTGGCCTCGTTTGTCATTTCAGCAGGGGGGAGAATTCGGGGGATGGTGTAGTAAAATTCAACATTAAATCACAACTACTACCGGTCTCAGAACAAATGCAGCAGTTGTTTAAGTCAGCACTCAGATGGCTTTATTTTCAAAGTGACTTCATTTATAATGTGACCCCCAAATAATCTGACAACATAACACTTGAACAATGACTGTTTGGTGTTTAAAGGACAATTGCATCTTAATAGATTTATTCATTTCTCTTGTTTGAACAAGTGACCCCATTGTTCCTGCCCTAACAGCTGGTGCACTGGACAGAAAGGCCGGTCTGTAAGCAGTAAACACCCTGATCCTGTCCTTGGTCTCTCCGCATATGTTCACTCTCGTCCACTGTCTTATCTGACCTGAAAAGTCCGCATATGCTGTTCAAGTAAGGAAAGGGGTGGATTTTAGTGACAACCTGGGCCTCTGTTTGGCCAGGCTTACTCCTATAAAAGGGAATTTATTGGCCGTGTCACCGAGTAGTGTCTCAGACAGATAGTGACTGTTGGCCAGAGCAGCAAGGGGCCGGAAGTTCCTAGCATGTGTGCTGAAAGCTGCAGCATTTGTGGAAGAAGGCAGGATGAGCAGCCAAGACAATACCCTCCATACAGAAATCACAGAGCACTGCTTGTCAGTCTCTAGTTGGAATAGAACGAGGGCCTCTGAAGTAACATTTAGGACTGCCAACGGAGAAATGTCCTGGACCTGGCAGCGAGGTAGGCACTATTAACTCCCATCACATGCATTGGGGCTGAACAGTTTGGCAGCTACAGGGGATGAATGCGCTTGGGCCATGTAAAATTGTAAGTTGGAAAGCAGCATGGGAACAACTAGCTGTGCTGAAGGTGGCTGAACGACCTTGTGAGTTCCGGTCAAATCCGGTGCCAATGGAGAAGGGAAACTGTCTCTAGTTGTGGATTAGGGCAGCTGTTGAAGGAGGTCACCCCGGACCTCGTATACATGTCTTATGCTCCTCCCCACTGCGTCTCTGATTGGTTGGGCTCTCCTGTGTGCAGGCAATACAGAGAGTTCTCATTGAATGAAGTCTGCCTGTTGATCTGACAATAGTCTGTATTGTTCTGTACCATCACGGGCTTTGGAAGGGGCTGCATTTCACAGGCTTTGTAATGCATATGACATTCTTGTCAGCTAGGTAACCATTTCTCCCATTCCTGCAGAGGACACATGCCTAACAAGGAACCGTTGGTGACTGAAAGCAGGGATGTTCTTTCATGTTCACAAACAAGCAGTCATCTTTGTGTCTCTGCTGTGTAGAAAGCATCAAGGATTTGAGTGTTTTTTTTTTTTTCCAGGGCATTTTTTTCTCTGTCCAACTGGGGCACACGTTTGTTTAATTCTGTCATCTACCGCACAAACCAAACTGGACCATCTGGTTGTTGCGGTTTTAGGCGTACACAGTCTATGTAGTGAGTCAGACCTGCCAATCACACAACTCTCAGGCGATACTAGACTAGATGAAAGAGTTCAGAGGAAGAACACTGGCTCATCTTCACTGAGTGATGATGGGATTTCTGTTTTTAGTTGCTGCAGGAGAATGAGTGTAATTTACTGTGTAGTAATTTGCACAAAGGCATTGTTGGTTGCATCATCAAATATAGTTTTTTCCTGTTCTTGCATCAAGGCGCAGACACTCATTCAACTTAATCTGCAGCACTTTGCTGAATCTTTGTTTTTGTTTCTTCCCAGATGATGGGCCATTTTCAGAACTAGTCTTAGTTGGCTCCTCTTAGTTTTGCTCCGGGATCAGTTGAATCTAAGTTAGTAGTAACTTGGTTCTAATATAACATTCAGCTCATTCCCAAAGTGACACTCACCACTGACAAAAACTGACAGAAAAAGAACACATAAGCTGTAATTTGTTTGTTTGTGAGTTAATAATACTGTAGCAATAAGAGGTGCAAAGAGAAAATGTTATGAAAAAGTGCAGTAACTGCTGGAACCACGGGGCAATAATGAGTTATTTATTCAAAGGTGACTGTCTTGAGCCTAACAAAAGCTAACTTATCACACAGCTCCATTAAGAGACATTATTTTTTTCCAGAATACTTGTTTTTTAATAGTTTGTCTTAATTATACCATAAAATATCTGGTATGTGTTAAAACTCTTTCTGAGGGACAATGTTCTTGTTGGAGTCAACTGTAGAAAAACGTTTTTAAAAATTACCGTAGCCGCAAAGTTACTGTCTGAACCTGTCTGATAATGACTCAAATCCGGAGTCAATGACAACTGACTTGACATGAAACTGGCTCCGGCGCTGTCACACCCAGTCTCGACAGCTTGTTAGCGTCTTATCCATGCATGCGTTTTGGAGGTGACTCAGGTGACAGAGTGAGCTCAGGAGTGTACCTCTCTGTTCATCTTTATCCTCACATCCCTCCGTGCTCTCTGTGCCAGCCCTGCGGCCTCCCGGCTGTTTGGATTTAAAGTGCTTCGCATCTCTTCCCTTCTTTGGCAACCTGCCGTCCCCGTCCTTTGAGTTGGGGAACACAAGTCAACTCTATCATGCCCGATGTGTCTCGTCATGAAAGATGACCCCTGAACCGGTTTGCCAGTGTCGGCAGATGACAAGTGAAGAATGGATGCTGACAACTGCTGCAGGAGGGGGTAGTGGTGTGCAAAGTGTTTTTCGTGGGCAAAGTTCCTGAATGTTTGCAGACCTCGGTGAAATGCTAAATACATCTGTCTCTTTGAGCTCTGTGAATGATTACTTACGGTGTCATTCAACATATTTGACCTGACTCTTACATCTTGCCGTTTCTGTCGTGTGAAAGCTCCCCATTTATCAAACAGTGATTTTTATCAGCAGCTGCCTGCTCAACGAGGCTAACAGTATCTCCTACTCCGAGAATCTAGAGGAAATCACTGTTTCATACTTTATTTTGCTACCTGACAGTGTAAGGTCGTTTGTTATATAGAAACACACAAAGAAAGCTGTCATCATTTGGGCGAGACAGTTTGCCTTAGTGAGAGAAAAGTTAGCAACCATAAATTATCCTGTGAAAAATGCTTTCATCTGAAAAATGATCCCACAACTACTCAGATACTCTTTTTTTTGTGGTGATTCAGTCAAATACCTTTTCTTGCAAAGTTAGAACAAGTTGTAAAATTTTAGGAACTAATCCTGCCTGGTGCAGGGTTTATCCTTAACCCATGTCCTACACCACCAGACAAGTTTGGACACACATTGTCCTGCAGCGTTTTTTTTTTTTTAATTATTATTATACATTAATACTGAAGACATCCAACCTGTGAAAGAACTTGTATGTAATTCTTGTCTTCTTAATTATGTTTTAGTAATTTAACCCTTACCTGAATGGGGTATTTAACATTTGCAAAGCTCAAAGAAAATCAATTAAACCTGTTGAAAATCCTATTTTAACAACCCGTGCAGTGTGTCATCTGTGGCTCCAGTTACAAGGCATGTTTGAGCTGAAGAACAAGGTGTACAGTGCCTCTGACCTCTAGAATGAACTTCATGAGGGTTACTGAGGAGATGGATACCAGGCTGCCGAACAGACTCAGCACTTCCACTGCACATTTGTTTGTGGTTAAAATTTTATGCAGTAGGAACACACACACACACACACACACACACACACACACACACACACACACACACGGGACAATTGTGCTTTGGGTTTTACTGACCTCTGGCCCCTGTGACAGGACAGGAACGGGAGGTGTTAAACAAAAGGGCCAAAGAATGTGTGTTTGACAGGTGCCGAGCTTTTTTTCTGCCATCTGAAACGTGCACTCGCCCCTCTCTCTCTCTGATTGTTCTGGATGTTAGGGCGGAGTACAGGAGCCTGTTTGCACAGGCGACCCATTTTCACATCGTCCCGCCTCTGTTTTCAACAGAAACATTTGATTAAGTGGATGTTTTCAGGAAACAAGATAGTCCTTTGTAAAGGCTGAAGTACGTACGAACGTGATAAAGACAAGATTAGCCTCTCTCGGACATAACTATATCTCATTTTTAACTAATTGTGCTGACAGGACAGTGTGTTTTTTAGTATCAAGCATGTTTATCAGTTCATACAGTGTTCTTTGAAAATACTTCAACTAACTATGCAACCAAATTCTATTTGATTATTAGGGTTTTTACTACCATTACACTACAGCACCCAAGACATTTTAGGAACCACGTAAGCCAAGTTTGTCCCCACCACCCCCTGGTCCACACTCACACTGGCCCAGCTTCAAGTGAGCTGAGGTGTGGATGCACCTCTACATAGATCACATCACAATACCACATACACAACTTTATTGACTTTTTGGTGTACATTTGAGTTGTTTTTGGTCACATACAGACTTCTAATGGATTTCTCCATGAAGTGAGGCAATGGTTTCCAGTTTAGTTACTCCTCTTGCATGCGGAGGCATTAGAAGGTGAGGTTTTTATATCAGGGCTATCTCGTGTTCATGTGTTGGTACTCGTGCGTGAGCAACTGTTCCGCACGGAAGTCCACCTGTTCCAGCCGTGCTGAGGCTAGGGAAGTAGGTTGTAGTATTTTTGTAAGTTTGTGGGTGACTGTGCAAGGTTGTACACAATTTGGAAACAGTCTCTGGTTTTGATGCTTTCCACATTGATCAAAAACTGAAATCACAGATACCCAGTGCACTCTAGCAAATTTTGTTTTTTAGCTTGCTTGTATGTTGGATCTTGAACATCAAAAGTAACCTAGTGGCTTCACCCAGTTGGAATGGTTGGATATTTTGTGTTTATTTTGAACATAGTGTAATAAACAATCTTTTACTTTTTCTAGCTTTTAATAAAACATGTAAAAGTTTCTTAGAGGGACACTCCTAAATCCCACTACCTGTGTTGCTAAGTGCTCCACAAACTAATGCAAATCCCTGGAATGCACAGAGCATCTATCTCCTCTGAGAACCTCGTGAAAACCCTAGTTATGCTCACTGAGACAGAAGCTTTATGGAAGGGAAAGCTACAAAAACATTTTAAGCCAGCCTCTTCATTTGCCTCAGGACAGTCAAGAACGTGAAGTGTTGGAGATGGGTTTATACACACTGGAGCTGGTGCCACTCCTCACTCCAGTAAGCAGGACTGTGGCCACAGCATTCAACATGCCAGCTTTACTGTCATGGTCTTCGTTAGTCTCAGCTACTGGAACTGCTGCCAAGCACTCGGTAGTCTCTCCCTGTCCCTACTCTTGTTTTACAATATTTAGATAAAAGGGTTGCCTAGCAGCCCTGCTCAATAGACTTTACACATGTTTATATATAATCAAACAGGAGGCTGTTTTGAGTGGATCACTTTTTTTGTATTGTACTAAGGTGCAGGCGTCAGCTTGCTTGGGTAAATTACCATCACATTGTCATTGTTATTACATTTCTACAAATTTTTAAGAGCAGCGCTGTGCGTTTTAAGTATTTTAACTCTTCTCTGAGGGATGATGTATTTTGAGGGCAGTATCCAAGGCAAAAGGGTGGTTTATGTCTGTAAATAGGGAATGGCAGGTCTGTAAATACACCGCTCAGGGTGGACCTTGGCGCTTGTTGCTGTTGCTTGTGAACAGAGTGCTAAGGTTTCTGAAATGAATGGCAGGCCCTGTGTGAGAACTCACCCTCTCTTACCACCAGGGACAGTCAGAAGGAACAGCTCAGAATAGGCTGTTGTTGGAGAAGGTTAGAGGTTCCCTTACAAGAGTAGTAAAAGGAAAATGAGAGCTTAACTGGCTCGCTGGTTGTGTCTTTTGTGTCACCTTAACAAGGTTATGGACAACTGAATGTTGCTCCTCGTCAATTGGCTCAATTTCTGAAAGGCTCTCTATCTGCCCATCAGAAATGCCACAGAGGCAATGGAGCATGAAGCTGCATTTCAGCCTTTACTAGATTATCTGACCATTATCTGAACACTACCGCTGTAGTCGAGTCATAGTCTTGTTCTCCGCAAAGAACACAAACTTTTTTTCCATCCGTTTATCTTTTTTGAAAAACGCAACAACCTCAGTGCTGTTTGAGTTTGTTTGAAATCCAAAGCAGGACAATGACAAAGCTGCTCGTTGCCCTATTTCTAGTGAATGTATTGTCCAGTGGTCTGTGTTTACCACTGCTGGGAAAAGTGCCATTTACAATTTGGCATTGGCTTCGAACAATAGGGCAGATTCCATGAGCTGTATTCTGTTGTTTCCCTCACTCTGGGAAACCGCTCGTTTCTAGTTATTTTTGGACCTTAGTGTGAGATGCTGGTGATGGATGAAGTTTTTCTCCTTCTGAAGGAAACCTTTGGCACACTGGGGACTGGTGCAACAAGATGGCTAAGAAGGTGTGCTTGCGTGCATGTCTCAGTGTGTCAGTCTTGGCCTCAGTCTGTCGTAGACTGTTTGCAGGGATTTGTTTTGCTTTTTGGTTCCTGATTTGACAAGCTTTATTTTTAGTCTGGGCTGATGAAGCATCACTTTGTCCCAAATGGGGAAAAAAGAAGCAGTGTGCTAAGGGAGTACAGCATTTTACAATGCATTACAGTAAAAAAAAAAAAAAAGATGGTGCATTTTATACGTATGAACAGCAAAGTATTATTTTTCATCTTTTATGTTTGTTTACCGATGCACACTGAGTGCTGCTGAAGGAAACACAAACTCTTCAGAGTACTCTAAACTACTTCAATTGGAATAAGTTTCCTCAGAGGTAAATCAGGTGCTCTGTCTTCCTGTCATAAGAGTATGTGTGTGTAGTAAGTTAATTTTAGATCAATACAAAACATTTACCTTCACTGAGATTGTGCAGACTGCATTCCAAACCATTTATGAACATTTGCAGCATGAGGCTCACTGGCTCGGATTATTGAGTTCAGCAAGATACTTATTTGCCTCCTTCTGTAACTTTTAACAGCAACAATAAAGCATTTTGTCAGTCTTTAAATTACTTGTTAGTAGGCAATCTGCTTGAAATGAGCAGGCTTCCTTGTAGTGTCTTCCTAGTGTGTCTGACGGGGAGTAAAGGATTTTTTTTTTCTTTTTGTTTGACTGGATAAATCCTACGGCGTCTAAGAACCTGCGTACTAGACAAGCCCGTGTAATGAATGTCCGTCATGTTGTGTGAGCAAAGCGATATTCCAGGAATATCAGAACCTGAACACTGGTCCATCTTCCTGCTTATCTGGTTGTGTCAACAGAGCCCAGCAGGCGCACTCTCAGCTCTAAATGCTATTTATTTGTTTAGAGGGAACAGTCCTTATGCAACCACTGCGCCCCATACATCTAAGCCCGTCAGGCATGGCCTCCACAGTTGACCCTCAAACTGTGGTTTCCTGTAGTGGTGTCCGGGACGCTGTTTCACCTGTTAAAATTTGAGCTGGTTTCCTCCCTGTCATCACTGCTGTGGAATTTTCAGATTTAAAAAAGCGCAAAACACACAGACAGTGGTTTCTTTAACCCTCCATGTTTATCAGTGAAGTCCATAAGGCCATGGATTGTCGTCACTCACGTACAAGACTGGTATTTACAATTCTATAAGGAACACATAGCGAAATATGACGGAATGCATCACAGACAGATCAGTTTGTGAGTGTGGGAATGCATCTTTTGGAAGCCAAAAGCAGAAAAAGGACGAAGGCTCTGGTATGTGTGGGGGGGGGGGGTTGACTGTTCGGCCTCAAAGCCCCTTTATTTGCGGAGCTTCCCACCTGCTAAGTGTTGCAGATCTAATCAGTGTGAAAGTCATCTTCTTCTAATAGGTGGGCCTCATCGCGGGACCCTCTTTTCTTTGTGAGGAGGCCGGCCGTGCGCGCGGGGGGGGGGGGGGGGGGGGGGGGGGGGGGGGGGGGGGG
>JAQQAE010014421.1:0-12395 GCA_029823295.1 Pseudamia nigra
TAATCACCCATGCAGAAATTATCCAATGGGAGGCTCGTACCTATTTGCTTAGTTAAATCCAGGTGGTGACCTTTTTTAGCCAGGCAGTGCATAATCTGGTATGAAAGACATTTAAACAGCATTCAGAATAATACCATCCATTATTCTGAATGCTGTTTAAATCCATCACATTTGGATTTATGACATTTCAGTTGCTATGGAGAAGTTAGTGAGTGGATTGGAAAGGGGGCACCACTTTAACACTGCCGTTAACAGACACAGTCACTGCAGCTCATTCATACTCAGGGCAGTTAAATGTAAAGCGTTTGTCTGCCAAGTTAGTCTTTTGTTCAGAAAGCCCAATAGAGCCATGACAAAAGATGGTCCTGAATATGAGCGCTCGTCTAATCCCAAACCTTTGACCTATGAACCAGGATTGTTGGCGGCCGCGTCTACCAGAGTGAGGTCAGGCCGAAGGAAAAGAGGGTCAAACAGGAAAATGGGAAGCCAAGGAACAAAGAGTCAGGTGACACAAGGTAAGCGAAACCTGAGGGTGTGTTTTTGTGCACATTTGAGTTTGTGTGTGGCCACTCCCTCTGGTCTTGATCTCCCTCTGGCGTCTCCTCTTAATTACACAGCAGGGCGCACTCCCTCTAATGTTCCTATTTTGCAAACAGATTGATAGTATCCCAACTGGGCAGCTGCGCAGAGCAAGTGTGTCTTTGCATGTGTGCACAGTGACACAAGGCTTTGCTCCAGAAACAAGGATCATCATATAAATCAGAGACCCAAGATGTCACTTATGGAAAGAATGACATCATTTCCAGATGTCATGCAAAAGTGACATTTCAGAAAATGGCATTTTGTGATTCACTGACTGATGTAAACAGCAGAGCAGTGGAGTAATGGAGGGACTGAAGTGGAAGAAGTGAGATTAGTTAAAGCAGCTCTTCTGTTATTATAATGTCACCATTTGGGCAGATCAGTTTGGCTTTCCACCCTCTCCTCCACACCACTCTTAGCCACTCCCTTTTTACTCTGCCTGTCCTCAGGATTTTTCCTCCTCCCCGCTCTGTCTCTCTTACAATTTTTATTTTGTGTTTAAACCTTATCACTTTGACCAAACTGACAACACAAAGCAGATATGAAATGTACATCATGGCACCAATAAAAGCTAAAATATAACACAATTACTACAGTAAAACATATTCAACATAACCTAAAACAAAAAGAGAGAGAAAAGAAAAACATCTGGAAAATGAAATAAATAAATTACTCTAATTCATCCACACTGAAGTCCATTAAAGATAGTAAATATAATTATTATACTGTATGTGACTACAGAGGTGGTTTCTGAGAGAATGGGTTGGACCTAAACGTTACAGATTTAGACTTCAAGCAGAATTTGCACCTCAATGCTACATGCCACATGCTACAAAATTTAAAAATTAGAAGTCTTTACTGTCAAAATATGGCAGGATAATATTGTGGGCTCTGTGAAAGGCAACTGGCTTCCTCTGTAGATACAAATACCTCATTCATTTATTCACTAATGAAAACATAATCATTTTATTTTTGTGTGATAATGCACTAGAAAAACATAATTCTGAATATTAGATTCAATTCTGTCATTAGAGCCTCCTAAATCCCTGTAAATTTTGCACCTTGGACCTTTAAAGTAACAAGAAAATGTACATATTTGGACTGTAATGGTCTATTTTTCTGCAACGAAAAGCACAGTACAAACCTGTTTGTAAACAGTACCTCAGGGTTTTTCAGGGGGGTGCCAGCAATTTTATAATGGCAATGCGAAATTGGTTTATATAGCAAACAACACAATGTAACAATTTACAATCCTGACATAATGACAGAGTTTGATGGATCAAAGAAAATATAGAAGTGAAAAAATAGTCTGCTGACGAATCAACACAATGTCTAAGGAGATGAAGATGATAATTGTATTGTAGTTAAGACAATAAATTATACAATAAAGCCTGGATAGTTGTTGTCACTGGAATGTAACAGAAAAATTCATAAATAGGTGATTGACAGCTGCAATAATCAATCAATGTTCAGATTTTACCAGTGTGAGACAACGTCATGGTTTAACACGGGTGCTGGGGAAATGTGGTCAAACTTTCTAAAACAACATGGTACTGCATCAGGTCACCTCTCTGTGTGGTTATTTGGTTGAAATGCACAGTGAGTGGAGAGCTGCAGAAGGAAGGTGTGTATTGTCAAACTCTGTAAACTACTCATCTTCTCACAGCATGTACTATTCAATTCTATTTAATTTTATTTGTATAGCGCCAATCATAATCGACGATTATCTCGAGGCGCTTCACAATTCAAGGCTGAGACCTCATGACTATACAGAGAGTAAACCCAACCGAACCACCGAGAGCGAGCCACATGGATTTCTATACAGCTGTTGTTTCCGGTGACTAGTAGCTAGTGTCTTATCCTACTTTAATGTACTGTACTAATGGAATCAGTTTGCTTTTTGTCTCTTTCAGTTCTGAGCCAGAGGTGGAGGTTTTCAGGATGGCAGCCAGCATACCAGGTCGGAACCGGGCCTTCTTCCTGCTCACGTACGAGGAGCTTCTGCAGCGGCGGCTGGGACACTACGAACATGTGACCAGCATACGGCCAATGCAGCTGGTCAGTCGCCTCAGTCTGGACGTCACCCTTGTGGAACACTCCCCCATCACATACCTGGAGGTGCTGCCACTTCGCAACGGAAGGACACAGGCCAACTCTGCAACTGGGCCTAATGCATCAAAGATATCAGGTTCAAACTTCTAGACTGTATATACATATGTATGAGTTAGCCAGGTGTTTTGAAAAGGGATAGGGAAACACAGCTTCCCTTAAAATAAAACTGATTGACATCCAGCCATAATAAATATGCATTTAATAAACAAAAAATATACAGCAGCTGCCACAACAACAAATATAGACATGTTAGTTACACAAAAATGAATCAGCTGTCATTTATAAAGCTGACAAAAGCAGGAATAAATGGATCTGCACCCTGGTAGAATATATCTGTACCCTGATGACAACACTGAATGCACCTCACAAAGGATGGCATGGGTTAGCCAAGATGGCTTTTCCATTCTGTACAGAACTGTTCTTACACACTTCCTGAATATTGTTCAGGGGTGTGCCAGCAATTTTAAAATAGTAACAGTGACTCTGTTTATATGATTCAAACAATCCCCATGCACTGTTTAGAGTGTCCTGGAATCAGTTCACGTCATGCTTTTAGGTCACAAACCCTTTACTTGGTGTTTGTCCTTTGTTCACATGCCAATTAAAACACAACCACAATTCCTGTCTTTGTGCTCCAGCCCAACCTGAGCCTCCCATCACCACGGCGATCAAAAAGGAAAAGCACATCTGCAAGATCACCTTCAGCCCCAACATCATCCAGCAGGCCAAGATCACCACCAATGGAAACCTGGGAGACTTTGTGATCCGTTATGATGTTGAGAGAGAAATGGGAATCGGAGACATTCAGGTGAAAGCTGCACTAAAAAAATCTTTACAAGACAAGCTGTGAAAATAGTAAACAGTCACATACGCTTGCACACACATTCCCCATTACTCTACACACATGTATATCTACCCACCTGTTAGTCATTAATTTCTTTGGCTCTCTTCCTCCTGACCCATAATTCTGCCAAAATCCTCTGTCTGTCTACACAACTGTCTTAAATCTCGCCAATCATATGGAAATGCTGCAGCCGATCTCACAGCCTGTTGCATGTCTGTACGTAAACTTCTCTTTCCCAGGTTTTAAACGGCCATTTTGTCCACTACTTTGCTCCCAAAGACCTGCCTGTCGTGCCGAAGAATGTGGTGTTTGTAATCGACACCAGCGCCTCCATGCTGGGGAAAAAAATCAGACAGGTAAAGCTGCTTGTTTATCTGAAATCAGGCATTCATTTGAAGTTGAGGAAAGCGGTGAAGTGAGAAAATGTGGCCAGCGGTGAGGCCAAAATAAGAGCAACACCGTCAGATAGTGTACACTTTTATACTACGCCCTGGGTTTGTTTTTGATCTGTGACTTTTTTGCCATCACTTTTGAGTTTTAATTGTTTCTGATATTTTACATCCACCTTATGTGAGTAAAACTATGGTAGCCAAGAGAGGTAAAGCCAATAAATTCAAGACATAAGCAAATAGAAACAAAAAACAATTGAACTGAGGAAAGTCCAAATAGTGTAAGTGTAAAGCCAGAATTTCCATTAAAATAGTTTATAATGTCACTAAACGTTGTTGCATATAATCCCATTGTACATTCAAGTATATGTTGGTTTTTCATGTATTTTGTATATTTCTGTCATTTCATGTGAGACCGGAGGTGGGTAGTACTCAAGTACATTTACGCCTTTACATGCACTTGAATAACTTTTTCAAATAAAGGTACTTCTGAGGGTAGTTGTGCAGAATACTTTTTCTCTTACTCAGTTACATATGTGATAAAAAAAAATACTTTTACACAGTTACATTTGGTTACAATGTTCAGTGAGTGGGAGTTAAAATGTACAAAGCCTGAAGATTTGCAGAATCAACAAAAATAATTACATAAATCAACAGAAATAAAAAAAAAATACTCATACAAGAACAAAAATGAACAAAACAAGTTACAAAGCACTCAAAAATGAACAAAACAAGCAATAAAATGAGCAAAAATGAACCAAATAGTGTGGCAAAGAAACAAAATGAACAGTATAGCCAATACATTTGAGCAAAAAAAGGAAGACAGTAGCAGGAAAATGAGCAAAAATGAATATAAAAATAGCAATAGTTGTATAAATAATTAAGTAAATGAACAAAATGAGCAACAAATCTTGAGTGCATCATGTATTTTTACGTTTGCCCAGCTCTGAATGTGTCACTTCATTCATGACAATTACAGTAATGTGCACTTTATGTCGCTATTACTTAAATACTAAATATCCTGTTCAAACGGTATATGAGACTGTCATGAATTCTGCACAGTTAACTGGCTCACTGCTTGGGTAGCTTATTACAGATGTGTGTTTTACTCTTACTCAACTACTTATTTTTATGAGTATTTCTACTTCTACTTGAGTTATTATAATTATAAACCAACAATACTTTTACTTGAGTATCATTTCAATTTACTCTACCCATCACTGTGTCCGACTGTTCATATCCATTTTTTACTTCCAGTTGTGGAGTGCTTAGCTCTCTCAGCCACAGTTAAACCATCATTTTTAATATGTTTTATCATCAGAAAACATAAAAGACACACTGGAATCTTGTTAGTAGATGATGCTTGCCATTACTGTCCAACCAAAGTACAATTTAGGTAACAGTTATTATTTAATGATATAAAACCTGCAAACTTACTGAACAGTCCTTTAAATTTTGACTTGTCACTTTGTCTTGATCTGACCATCTGGAGCATTTTTATACCTGACTCTAGAGGTGGATTTGAGTCAGTCTTATTGCTTTTCAGTAATTCATTAAACTCGGTCATTTTATCTGCTGCAGGTCCACCTCATGATTTAGAATAATAAGGTTCATGTGTTTTCAAATTAAAATTGCCCCTAACACAGCAGCAGTATCAGATATGGAGCCACTCTCACTTTTCTCCTTGTGTGTCACAGAAAACCTAATGAAATTTCTTGCTTGTCTTGCATTACGTTTCCTTTGCAAAAGAATTCGTCCTGTTTTTGAAGAGAATTTCAATGGCTGTATTGGAACAGAAACATGATAGCCCACCTCCTCACTCCCACACTGAAATATCAATATCAGACCTTCTCCTCCATCTGCAATAGCACGATAATCCCTTCGGTCAGTCACATGTGATCCCACAGCTGCCACAACTGCAGAGTCCAAACAGAAACTGAAAAACAGATTTGCAGTGAGAAAGAAAAGTGGAAACATACAACACAAGGCTGCGCTGTGAGGGAGGAAGGTCAGTGTCTATGGGGTAATGGAACGTTCTAGACAACAGCACCCTCGACCCCCTGATCCCTCCCCCCACTCGTCTCCAGCCCCCAGAGACCGAATAACAAGTGTGTTTTGATGTGGCTTCACAATAGAGGGTTTCAGCGTAGGTCAACCTGTGGTTCTGACCCTTACTGTGTACAGCCTGTATAGGCAGCTATAAACCCTGCAGCATCAAATTATATGTCACACCCACTCATCAGGGCTGCAGATCAGGACAAAATGTAAAGAAGAGAAGACAGACTAGCAGAAAAGAAGAATTCATTTAGTCCACATACAGAATGATTTTTTCTCCTCCCTCTCACACTCTCAGACTAAAGATGCTCTGTTCACCATCCTGAAAGATCTACGTCCCGATGATCACTTTAACTTCATAAGCTTCTCCAACAAGGTCAAAGTTTGGCAGCCAAATCAACTAGTGCCCGTGACGCCACTTACTGTCAGAGATGCCAAGAAGTTTATCTTCATGCTGATGCCCACAGGAGGTGAGGTCATGCAATACCTGGATTTTCGGTCAAAATACATACACTACCAGTCAAAAGTTTCAGTGTTTTTTTCTTTATTTTCATTATTTTTAACATTGTACATTGACACAGAAGACGCCCTTAACTTTCCCTGATGTCCCTTAACTGTGAATTATGCAGGAAACAAAAGTGTTAAACAACTTATAACATCCACATTAATCTTGGATCAATTTTTATGAGGTAGTCACCTGGAATAGTTTTCAATTCACAGGTGTGCTTTGTCAAGAGTTAAATATGCTGTATTTATGCTGTATAATATGCTGTAGACCATCAGTTGTCCTGTGCAGATGAAGGGTGGGTACAGAATTAATAGTACCTTTAGCGCTACTATAAATACTGTATAAAATCATATCATTACAAGAAACAGTCCCTCATTACCTCAGGAAATGGCGAGTCAATCTGTCAAAATCTCAAAAACGTTGAATGAGTGCCTACGTGCAGTCGCCAAAACCATCAAGCACTATGATATAAGTGGCTGATGAGGATCGTTACCAGTTGGCAGCTCCAATAAAAGTATTCTTTGCAGCAGAGGTAGCTCTTGGTCCTCCTTTCCTGCGGTGGTATAAATCTAAAATATCTCAAATAAGAAACATGTTCTGGATTCTTTGAAGCTCTTTTGTTTACAACGTGTTCTTTCACACTTTGGATGTCTTCAGTATAATGTATGATGTTGCAAATAATACAAATAATCAAAAATGCTTAAGGAGAGGGTGTGTCCAATCTTTTGACTGGTTCAGTCACACAGAAACTTTTTTGAGGATTTTTGACAACCATGACAGCCTGACACTTTGGACATTTTGGAAAAGTGGACAAACATATTTTCAGTGAATTTTCATTATGAAGTTGTCACCCTGTGGTAACTGCAGTCATTAAGTTAGACTTTTACGCTGCGTTTCCACAGCTCTGACAGTTCATATGAGTAATAAATCCTCTTTACGTCTGTCCACTGCAGGGACCAACATCGACAGTGCAATCCACACTGGCTCCACTCTGCTTCGTGAGTACCTTTCCAGCTCTAACGTCAGTCCCAACAGCGTGTCTCTCATTATTTTCCTGACTGATGGACGCCCTACGGTTGGAGAGATCCAGTCCACTGCAATTCTGGGAAACACACGCTCTGCAGTACAGGAGAAATTCTGCATCTTCACCATCGGGATTGGGAATGATGTGGATTACCGGCTGCTGGACCGCATGGCTCTGGAGAACTGTGGCATGATGAGACGGATCAGTGAGGAGGCTGATGCTAGTGCTATGCTCAAAGGGTGAGACAAACAGAAAACTGGCTGGATGTGATCTGTGAAAACTGTCTGATTAACATTAATTAACATCAGTCCAGTGGTGTTTCCCACTGCATGATTCCAGATGACTGACTGATACCTAGTACTGTTTTGGATTCACCTTAATTGAGCTGTAAAGATAAAACAGATGATGCAGACGACTTGCTCAGACAGACTCATCACTATTTCTGTGTCATCACTGTGCAACATGAGCAAATAATTCCACCATTTTTATATTACAGCCTGGTGTAGCAGATGGAGTAGAAGTGTGGATCAGGCATGCAGTGTCATCTGTCTGTCCGTGGTCCAACCCAAAAACACATGAAGCTATAGGTTCAATAAGCTTGGCATACAGGCTGACCTTGGAACTAACACCTGTGGTGTTTTTGGAGACAAAAAGTCCAAGGTCAGGGTTACAGGGTCATAACAGTTCAAAATCAGTATTGGCATACAGCAACTTAATCACCAGAGCTAGCACAAGTTAGAATAGGTGTGGTTCTGTACCTCTGTCAAAGTGCCATTCAATGTTTTCAAACTGTACACATACCAAAAATCAAGAAAAGCACCTTGAAGATTAAGTCATGACAGGACATGCAGTGTTAATATGACCTTCAGAAATAGGAGTGGTCACTATAGTTCCAGTGGTCATCTAAGAACCTGATACCAAAAGTGTGTAGATGTGAGTCAAGCTGAGCCAGTGCCATGTTGATTAAAAGGACCATAGGTCAAGACTGACATGTCTTGGACAGACAGTGGTCTTACATACACGCAAAAATTCTGTGAAATAGTCTGACACTGACAAGACCATCTAAAACACTAATGAAATTAATTTACGCTGGTATCTGACTGCTACCTAAAACTCTCCTGAAACTGGTTTGAAACAGATACGTGATCTGCATCTGGTCTAAAAACCTCCTTGTAAACTAATGACATACCTACTGTACCTCCTCAAAGCAGGATAGGTTTTTGTCATTATGTAAAAAACTATAGGCTGATTTCCATGAAACTTTGTAGAAGGTAGTACATGGGAGATTTTTCCCGTTCTATCATTAGCGGAAGTATTTTTTCTAACAAATGCCCTTCTGCTTATTGACTGTTGGGCTACCTTCCCTTCATAAACGTCTAATCCGACTCTTATTAGACAATTAGCTCTCCCTAATCTCTCCCTTCTCCCACATGACACGTCTCTCCATCTCTCGTCATGCTACGGGGGAACGAAGACTGCAAATGTGACGGTGCTGACAACAGACCTCTTTAATCAGCTTCAACCTGTCACAGCCACCTTCTTTCTCTTACAGACCCCCCCTTTTTACTATCCTCTCTCTCTCTCTTCCGCACCAGGACACACAGTATGTTTGTTCAGTTGAGCAGGAATGTGCATGTGTTGTAATACCTGTGTCTGAGTATGCATGTGGGGTTAACAGATAGACTCCACTGATAATAGCCCTTGTCCTGCTTGAACAAACATGCCAGTTTAGAGGTGAGGAGGTTTACTGCAGTGTGACATCAAGGACAGGACTCAGGATGCATGAACACACATATGTGACATGCATTACATACACTCTTTTATTAATGTGTGCACGAACTCTCAAGTGGGGTTAGGCAAGCAGGTGTACAGCCGGAAGGTTTGAATCAACAGGATATTTGAGGAAATCTGAAACATGCTTTGTTCCTTCTTTTAGAACTGGATATGGGATGACCAGTAGTGTGTAGAGTGCACAGAAACAGAATTCAAGTTAAAGTATTGTTACTTTAGCATTATAGTGGCTCAAATACAAATTCAAGTATTAATAAATATAAGTACTTAAATAAAAGTAAAAGAGAAGCTCATGAAAAACGATTGACGTAGTGACCAACTTCATAACATGGAATTTGTTACAGCATTTTTATGTTGCGTTCAAACCAATATTTTGTTTATTTTTGTTCATTTCCATGCTTATTTTGTTCATTTTGTTGCTGTTTGTTCAGTTTTGCTGGTTATTTTTACTCATTTCCTTGCATATTTTGTTTGTTTTTTGTTGCTTATTTTTGTTGATGTTTGTTAACTTGCTTAATTATTGTGCTGCTTTTTTGCTCATTTTGCGGATTTTTGGTTTGATTTCTTTATTATATTTTCATTTTTGTTTGATTATTTTCTTTATTTTTGCTTATTTTCTTCATTTTTTTAATTTGTTGTTGATTTTGTTTTTTATTTTGTCCATTAGCAGATAATTTTTTGATAATTTTGGTCATTATTTTGTTCATTTTGGTCGTTATTTTTGTAGAATTTTTGCTCATTTTGTCGCTTAGTGATAATTTATTTGATTATTTAGTTCAGTTTTTTAGTTTTACTCATTGAGGGTGGAGCTGACTAGAAGTTTTTTTTTCATCAGAAATGTAATTAAGTAAGAGTAAAAAGTATTCTGCGAAACAGCTACTCTCAGTACATTTTTTGGGATAAGTACATGTAAAGGAGTAAATGTACTGGAGTACTATACACATCTGGGGATGACTCAACAATTGGATGCAGTGAGGAAAAAAAGCTCAGGAAACCCATGATAATCTAGGGTTTCTTGACCACCTTCATGATAGTCACTGGTATTTTATCAAAACAATCTTTCTGCACTGGTGTTCCTCAGAATACTGGTAAAAGTAAAAATCTTATCAAAAAAGTCCAGTTTGCTTTGCTGATCAATTAATAATCCAGTGCTTTTCAGTCAGAATCACAAGTTCACATCCCATTTTCAGTAGATGCTGGTTTCTTCTAAACAGATCATAGCATACCTTCAGAATTAAAGCATCTTCCCTGATTTGGTTGGCTCTATCCAGAATAGCAACCTATTGAGTGCTTTCTATAAAGAGGTCGACATAAAGCAGGAAAACCTAAAGATGCAACACTTATGGTTCCCTCTCGAATGCTCAGTGCCTCTCATCTGCTCCCCCACAGCACAGTGTGAAAAGACACCATTAGCAGGACACTAATATTAACAAATGACTGGTTTCAACCATGACACAGTCTCAACCACAAACAACCACTTTATGAATATTTCATACAAAAACTTTAAGTAGAGGCGACAGTCAATTTATAACAGGTTATGGGAGGATTTGAAGAAGACATGCAAGAATTTCATGGCTATAATAGACAATATCTTTAATCTTGCCTTGCTAGACTTTGTCATAATTTCCACTCAGATGTCTCCTTGTTCCTTTTAAGGTTCTATGATGAGATAGGAACTCCTCTCCTGTCTGACATAAGGATCAACTACACAGAGGATTCAGTTGAGTATGTCACCCAGCACCTCTTCACCAACTACTTCAACGGCTCAGAGATTGTCATTGCTGGCAAGCTGACAAATGAAAGTGCAGAATCACTCCGGGTCCAGGTCACTGCAAGCAACAATGACAAAAGCATAATCCTAGAAACTGATGTGCCATTGCGGCATCGTCAAATAGAGACAGAGAAGCATGTGAAAACTGCCACAACAGCAATAGCAGGCAGTGCTAACCTTCCAGGGTCTGCAGTCCCAAAAGCATTAGGGGACGCTTTGGTTTCAATCGCTGAAGACTTTGTGGAACGTGCCTGGGGTTTCCTAAGCGTGAAGAATGGTCTTCGGTCACGGCTACGCAGTCAAACCAGCAAAGAGAGGGAAAACCACACCAAGCAGGCTACCAACTTGTCTCTGACCTACCACTTCCTCACTCCCCTCACTAGCTTGGTAGTGGAGAAGCCTGAGGTCCTGCTTGATGGTACCATGGCACCGGCACCCACCATCACTCCAGGTGGTGGTGAAGCTCTATCTGCTAACCAGGTGCCAGAAGATGGAGGAGACGGAAAACCACAAAAACCTGATGGGAGGACGCCAAGCAGGCAGAGTTCAAGTCTGAGCAAAACGATAGGTGAGTTTGTGCTCTCTTAGGTTTGCTTCAAGCTTCACTAGGCAGGATTTTGTTGGGAGTCAATGGGCCAAAATTCCTCAATTACTTATCAGCATATGTTAATTGGTCTGAGAGGAAACAAGAGTCTGCACTGATTTTTAGCTCTATTTGGAAGCTTTAGAAAACATATGCTGTTAAGAGTGTGGCTAGTTACAGAGTGTAGAATAAAAACAGGTGACTGACAGCTGGAATAACAAGACCCCGTCAGATGCATATCCTCTGTTTTTTGTCACAGAAACAACATAGCAGTTCCCCTCACTTTGATATTTTGGCTTCACTTTCCCATAATGGCATGAAGCAGCCCTTTGCCTTCTATCTTTACATTCAGTCCATGCTTAGAGTGAGGAGGAAGGATGATATTTAAATGCTAGTGTTTTTTTCCCCTGATTTCTGCCTCCTGACGCCTTTTGGTCTAAAGTATAGCAGATTTAGCCAACTTGTATTCACAGCAGTGTAGCTTTAGGACCTAAATATCTTCAAGTTCACCACAGTCCATAAGGTAAAAGTAACAGTTAACTACTAAGAGGCTAATGTAAACTATTCCTAGCTATTATTTTTGAGAAATCATAACAAAATACTGTAAATAAAATATAAATTTAGTGTTGAACAAAGTGGGGCGACACGGTGCTGCACCACCGATCCCAACACCGGGTGGTGGGGCCTTTCTGTGTGGAGTTTGCATGTTCTCCCCGTGTCTGCGTGGGTTCTCTCC
>JAQQAE010014422.1:0-12395 GCA_029823295.1 Pseudamia nigra
TAAATGAGTAAGAACATTTTAAAAAATAAGTTAAAAAAAGGTTGAAATAAAAATATAAATTAACAAAATGAATAAACTAAACAACAAAATGATTAAAAAAAATCACAAAAATGGACAAAAATGAACAAAATAATCAAACAAGGAGTAAATAGTCAAGTAAATTATCATATCATAAAATTATAAAAATAAGTACAAATGAACAAAACAAAAACAAAAATAAGTCAAATAACCAAAAAAAAAATCAACAATATGAGCAAGAATGACAAAAAAATAAAAGCAATTGATTGAAATGAATAAGAAAACATGAAATTGTCCAAAAAGGAGCAAAATAAACAAAATAATTAAGAAAATATACAACATAAGCAAAATTGTCTAGAAAATTAAGATAAATCAACAATATATTCAAGAAAATTAACACAATCAGGAGTAAAGTGAAAAAAGAGAAAAATCAAAAAAATCAGCAAAATAAACAAAAACAATCCACAAAATAATAGAAATGAACAAAATAACAGAAGAAAGAGGACAAAAGAAGCACCCAAAGGAGTAGAAATAAACAAAATCAACAAAGTTTAAGAAAATAATTAAATAAATCTACATAATGAACAGAAAAGAACAAACTAATTGAGAACATTAACAAGATTGTAAAAGACAAAGGAATTTTGCAAAAATGATTATGCAAAAAAGATCAACATAATGCTCGGAATCAACAGAAATGAACAAAATCATTAGGAAAATGACTAAAATATGCAGCAAACTCAACAGAAACGATTTAAATAATACAAAAAAATTAATAAAACAATATGAAAGAAAATTAATGGAATAATAAAAAAACAGGCAAAACAGAATAAGGCACATAATTAAAAAAACAACAATAAAAAGTCAAGAGCAGCTGAGTAGCAAAATTAATAAAAATGAAAAAATTATGCACCATGTGTAAAATAAATCAGTAGTAATAATAAACAAACAATATAATCAACTATGTTAAAAAGAATACAAAATAGAACAAAAATCAACAAAATGACCAAATACCTGTTGAATGTAAAATATATTAGATATTATACAATACATTACACTAGATACTCTTTGACTTTTCCTTGAGTACGTATGTTTATGAGTACTTCTACGTCTCCTTGAGTCATTAGAACTAAATGATCATAGTTATTTTACTTGAGTACTGTCTCTATTTATGTACCGTGGGCTATACTGTAGGTTTAGGAAAAAAGCCAGTTTCCCATTGGAAGGTATATCTTTTAAATTTTAATTTGTCTTATTTACAACCTGCTGCACATAGCAGACAAACAGAATTCAGCGATACAAAATCTAATTCCGTTAGTATTTAGCTCCACTTTGACTCATTTTCCTGAATTGCCAGTGTAATATAAGCCACTCTTCCTCTATACTGCATTATCACACAGACAATTCATTTGCAGATGTGTGCAAAGTACAGCAAACCTGCCTGATATATACATAAAGACTTAAAGGAAAGAGAACAGCAATATCAAAGTCGTCTTTTTGTCCCGTGTATAATCATATGCTAAATCTAAATGAGGGAGACTCAAAAAGTGGTTTGAAACAGTGGCTTAGAAATATTCATAAGAGTAAGTCTCCCGTTTCAGATGTTTATTTCCTGCCTCAAAAGTGGGGAAAATGGGAGCATGCAAATCTGCTTTCAGATGATACAATTCCCACGTTTATTTATCAACACAGTTAATTGAATTTTAAGGAACGGCCTTCTTGGGGGAAAAAGATTTCTGTACACTGAAGTATTCTTTTGAAATTACACCCTTTGATAGTGGTGTAAAGGATAGACTTATAGATAAAATGATCAACAGACAGCATGACAAATGGAATTTTAATGAGGCTTTTTCTTTCATCTGTTATCATGTTGTGCTGCTTTTTGCTTTGGTCTGTCTTTGTACTAACTATTGAAACCTGCTGTTTTAATGTTGCTGGACATGCTCCCCGGGATACCTTGGCCTCTCACTCTCAACAGCCCCGCTATCACCTTCATCACGGATCAGATCCACTCGGCTTCAGCAGCTTTGGAGTTTTAACTTCCTGGAGGCTTTAATTGGCGATGAAAATAATAAACAAGTCTATGTAAACTGGGGTGATTAAAAAATAAGCCAGGCTGTTTAGATGTTAGTGTCTACTCTGGTTGTTGACGCACCAAACCCATGTTTCACTTGCAATCTGAGAAGAAACTACTATTTGAATGCCTTTCATTGATGTCGTCATGGATCCTGCGTCGGCTAACCGGCGGTCCCACCTTCTAACCCTGGGTGTTATGGGGTCACGAATGGAAACACAGTCTGTCAAATTCACTTATGTTGTAATGACGTATAGGCACAGTGCTCTGTAAAGGGGGCGGGAGTGTTAAAGGGCACGCGTCCTTAAATAAACAGGGGGCCAAACAGGTTTACATGCTATTAATGATTTATATTAGTACTTTGCGGAACAGATTGCATTGTTCCATGGTTGAGTACAGACAAACTACTTTTTCTTCCTGCTGGAAAAGAATCCTGTTTTGTATCCAGAGCCTCGATTCTCCAATGTCAGACAAAATTTGACAGTTTATGCTGTAGCCCCAATATAATGTCAGTGACTTATAGGTAACTAGTAAAGAAAATTATGTTACAGCTGGGCAATATGGCTATAAATGTCATTACTATTTGCTTCTGAGTAACAGCTTAAGAAACCAGACAGATATTTGTGGTTTTCAACAATTTGTAAACGATGAATAATACAAAACACACAAAAAGAGCAAACAAGACGCAAAGAAGCAAGAAGACAATAACATAAAAAGTGCAAAAAGCTGGACTAAAGTCCAATTGCATTTGTTGCATTTGCTTTTGTGATTTACTACTTATTTTACTTTGACAAAATCATTGCGCCTGATGAAATTGTGACAAGTGTAATAAGATGAAAGTTATGCAAAAGATGCAAAAATCTGAACATTACATGCAAGACACAGCGAGAGAAAAGCAACACAGAGAAACATAATGTAAAGTACATAACAAATACTAAATGACATAAATCATGCAACAAGATGAAAATGTCGCACAAAGCATATCTATGTTTGTTTTGATTTTACATCATTATTGATGTAAAAAATGAAAATGATGTAAATGATGCAAGAAGATGCAAACAGTGAAGAAGGTAGAAGTAACCAGATGAGAACACACCTTAATCTTAGATTACAGCTTTTTAATTCATCTCATTTTGATGCAATGTTGTCAAAATATTAAATAAATAACATTAAGGCAATCTGAGCTCTTTGTCACAACATAAAAAGGCTAAAACAAGACAAAAACATCCTAAAAGATCCACAAAGTAGCAAGACAATAAAGTGTATTGTCAGATTTATTTGTCCACTTAAAAACAGAAATCAACACTGGGTATTTTAGGTCTGCTTCCACCATATCTCCAGGTCATTACCGTCTATGTTCCCAGGACCCCTTTCTTATTGTCTGTACCAAAAGTCCAAACTGAACTGGGGAAAAAAAGACCTTAAAATGTCCTGCTCCCTTTGACTGGAATCAATTAAAACATGGTCTGAAACTAAACAAGGTGGTTTCATGAAGAACCTTCAAAAGATCTTAAATGACGTGGAGACAAAAACATCTGGTCGTAGATGTTTTACCTGATTCTAATTGCACACTGAAGCCTCTGGATTTATATCTATCTGTATTTATATCTGTTTGGAAATCTGTATGGTACTGTAAGGGTAAAACTGTCTAATTTGTCTGTAATTTTTGTATTGTCACTACTATCTTGGACAGGTCATTTTTAATCTCAAAGAGTTTTTCTTGGTTAAATAGAAATTAAATAAAGTAACATAAATACAATGTTTGACAAAACAAGATGTGAATGATAAAGAAGGGCATAGATTAACAAGATGCATTAATAACGCATGAATATAAACAGACAAAATACAACAAGATGGTGCAAAAAGCTGAAAATGACAAAAACACAGGCAGTCAAAAGTGCTGTAAATACACAAAAAACAGTATAATGTGTAAACATATGTAGATGTAATGACACAAAAACTCACCTTTGCTCTCAAATTTTATTATTTGCTGCTTTTTTTGTTGATTTTTCTTATTTTGATGCAATCAAAAACAATGTAATCGGAGATGTAGTTCAGCTAAATATGAAAGCAAACTTGAGCCCATTTTTCATGACAAGATAAAAAAATATCACAATAACAATAATGTTTGACCACCTGTCCCAAATAAAACATCCAATTTAACAGTTAGATTAAATTAACCCAACTTTCTGAGTATAAGAACAGGTGAAGTTCTGCTCATTGTCGCTGATGTACAGTGACAGTCTGCAGTGTCACCGACGAACCAGATATTCTGACTGGAAATATTTTAGAAAGCTCATGCTGGGCTGTCTGAGACGCCTCGTACTGCATATTGCACAGCACATTTTCCCCTCTACTTACCATATCCACCTAAACCGGCAGTGCTATTTTACATTTCGACCAAAATTCTGACACATTTCTGGAATATAATATGTAGCCTGAGTCAGTTGTGAGAGTGATGAGAAGTTCTGTTAAGCCAGACTGAAAAACCAGATCCACAACCAGAGAACCAACAAAGGTAAAATGGTTGCTCTTTTGTAATCAAGTGCAGTGCTGGTGTTACTCCGAGTGGGCGGCAGGTTGCACCGTGGCTTTTTACATCACGCCCCTGTTAAAGCAATGTTTGACGCAGCTGAAAAAGAAACCAATCTGGACAATGAAGTTCAATAACAACTGCCTCCCATCTCAAAAGAGGCCAGCTGATCTGGTGCAGTGTAATGCTTTAGTATAAGTGGCACTCAGCTGTTTCTGCCAAACATTGGCTCACACCATGAAATCTCTTGTTAAGAAGAGAGAAATAGTGTTCGCCTTGTAATTGAACCATTTTAACCCCTCCCTTTCCTGCCCCTCTATATCACTCTTGTTACCCCCTTTTCCACCTTCTTTCCCATTCTGTTCGTCCCCATTTGTTTTCCGCTCACCCCTTCTTAACACACACACACCCACACATGCACGCTTTCCTTTTGTATGAGCAGCAGCACCCATCAAAATCTGGATCGATCCCCCGGTGTCATTGTGTGAGGAGGTTATTTATGTGGGCATCCAATCTGCACCTGCCGTTGTGTTTGAGCAAGAGGGGAACACGGCCAGAGTTTGTTAACAGTGAAAGGGGAAACATCAAAGCTGAGAGAGAGAGAAGAGAGAGGGGTGGTGGGGGGGGGGGCAGAAAGGAGGGGAAGAGCAGCCACCTCAGAGCCCCATGAGTACCCCGCCAGCTCGCTGCCTCGTCTCTCGTGAAATGAGCACTTTCACAGTCAGTTAGTCTTTAAGTAATAGATATATTGAGTTCATCCCTTGTAACGTTAGACAACTAATTTATTATTATTTTTCCCTCTTCCCCTCAGCCTTTGCGGCCCTCCCTTTCTCGTTTTTTCCCCCTTCCATCTCTTTACTCCACGTCCCCCTGTGTCCCTTTTTTCCCCCATCAACACAGGATTATGAAGGTTAAATAAACTGTGTGAAAATGAATGAATATTGCCACCTCCTACCCCAGCTGCCTCACCACCACCATGATGCTCTTTCTTTCTACCCTCCACCTTCATTGCTTGAAAAAAAAAAATTAAAAAAATAGAACTCCAGTCCAGGCTATCTGGCGGCAGAATGAATGATCCTATTTATGTTAATGCATACATGAACGTTACACAGGTTTTTCCCCTGATAAGGCGATAGGTTAATGAAATGCTCATTTCATTTTACCAGTTGTTTTCTCTGTGAAGTTCCGATAAGTAGCAAACCAATGAAGCTTGTAATTACAATCTTACAGAAACCCGGCCAATCTGTGTATAAATCTCACCATCCAATTACAAGATGTAATAATTTTGCAGTCAAGCTGGTAATGAGGTCTAATACTCATGCATGTGATAATCCCCCCTGGATGCTGACTCTATCAGATGTTAGCTTTGTAATTATATGAGCTCCAGAAAAAAAAAATCATTATTTCATGTTCAAGTAGAAAATGAGGTTGGTGGGAAGTTAATTTTCTCTATGCTCTGTGAAGCATAGACAAGAATTTAATGATTTAATTACAGTTGTTAGCCCTTTTTTGCGAGAGGCTTAAATTGAGCTAAGCATTTTTCATAGCCTCCGACATCAAGAGTAGGCAACATCAAAGATTTTGACAGCATACAAAGTGATGAGCAGGCCCAGTGGCCCTGAGATTTTTTTTACTACTCTTGGTCGCCAGGATAAACTGTTTCCTTTCCTCTCCTTTCCTTCTTCTTCTCATCGTGAGAGTAACCACAACCCAGGGACACCAGACCTGCTGGATAAAAGCAACATCAACAAATATTAACCGCTCTGGCTTTCACCACCGGCAGCTAATCCACTGTATGTGAATTTGTCATATCAGATTACTATGACAGTCATGGTGCAGCACAGAATGGAAAGCATCCTCCTGCATCCTCAAAAGGACAATATAGTTTTACTCCCCACCTTTTTTGAATTTCAAAATAGCCTATGAGTGGTGTCTGTAGTGCTCTGATTTCCATACAGCCTTTAGAGAAAGAAACTGTAAATACATTCCTCAGAGTAATCCCTAGAAAGAGGAATGGCTGCTTTGGCACTTTAAAAAAGTGCTTTGAGCAATGTAATTCAACTTCATAGTAACAGTAGCTACTCGGTTATGCAGGGTGGTAGGGTTTGAGTTAGTGTGTACTGCTGTCATCTGTCCTTTTATCCCGTTTTTGGAACCTGGCATCAGGGGAGTTATTGATGTTGATTGTATTAACTTATTTAAGCTGAAATTTGACGTGAGAAAACTGAGAAGTTATGAATAATGTGAAAAACTGATGCTAGTTCTTTTTCCTATTGGTAAAATTGCTCATATTTACAGCTGTGACAAGTAGTTATTGCATTGTTGATCATTCTCTTATTATTTTTCTGATTAATTGAGGAATGGTTTGCACTATAAAGAAAATTGTCAAAATTTATGAAGAAAATTGTCAAAATTTTTGGTCACAACCCAAAGATATTTGGTTCAGTGCCATAGGAGAAAAGACAAAAAAAAAAAAAAAACAGGGAATTCACATAACTAATTATTGTTGCAGCGCTCCCTTACTATTCAAATAATGAATATGCATATACAGGACTGTGCAAAAGTTTTAGGCACTTTGGATTTGTTGTCTTGTCTTATCTTGTTATCAAGTTTATAATGACCATAAACATGCACACAAACCTATAAACTATTTGAAAATCAATGTGTGGGGTAGAACTTCACCTTTGGTTTGTTGTTTTAGTTCGATTGTACATAAAGTACAGAAAATATGTGAACAGTGTAAATACACAAAAATCAGAACTAAAAGGCTTCAACAGCAAAAATCCATCCTCTATATGACGTCCATTCCTGTAGCAAGAAGTAGAACAAACAATACTGACGTGCTAAATGAAACTGGTTTAGGTCTCTAGATCTTTTATTTTGTGACCTGAATAGTTCAGTTCACTTCAGTTTATTTGGGTCCCTATTAGCTGCAGTTCATAACTGCCACTATTCTTCCTGGGATTTGATATATCAAAATAATACAGACATAAAAATCCAGTAATAATTCAATATATATGTAATGTTACAGATCCACTATGTACTGTATCTAATATACAAAACATATTGGTATATAAAGTGTATAACCCTAGGGTATACATCATGCAACAGATCTATTATTCATATATAGTACATAATGATTTATAAATTATATAACAATATGTTTAACATACAATATATATGTGGTATAATTTATAAACATACATATGAAATATACTATACAAGTACCCAGCTTCCATAATCGTGGAATCTACCATATTATGTTCACTTTTATGCACCATAACACCTGATCTATTAAATACTTATACAATACACAGAATATACCTTTATACAACCCACATACACATATATCATATATACTCATATGCATGCAGTATGTTGAAAATAATTTCATATAATACCTATGTACTGATAAGTATACCACATATACTCAGAACATTTTTATTGATATGCACACAGATAATTGCTCAAATTTTAGTTTAAAACATTATGTTTTGAAAGTTTATGTGTTTTGGTTGATAAATACATATTATGATCAATACAATGGGAAAACAATACATTTTTTGCACAGTATTGTAGCTAAATAACCCAGGTTAATGCTGCCATAAAAATTAACTGGTTATTATTTTTATTATTGACTTGATATTTAAATTATTGATTAACTAGTGAAAATTCTCTAAAACAGTGTTCCTGAACTTGTGACCCACATACTATACATCAAATTAAAACCAGGCAAATGTAGTTTTTATAAGCTGGTAAACAACATCTGAATATACAGTATTTTGAACAAATATGTACCTGTCTCCATAACTGCATTCAAATTCAAATCACAAAATGATCAACATGTGAAAAAAAAAGAAATTTATTGCAAACAATGAAGAAAAACAAAAAAATAATAATTTAAAATAAACAAAAATTAAGCAAGAAAATTATTTAAAAAAGAGCAAAAATGAACAGTATAACAAACAAAATGAATGAAAATTAACCACATAATCCACAAAATGAACAAACATCAATAAAATAATCTATACAATGAATAAAGGTGAACAAAATGAACAAAATAATAAAGAAAATTAACAAAAAATGAACAAAATAATATGGGAAAAATACCTGAACACCAAACCAAATCAATGAAAATGGATCAAATAATATAATACAAACAAAGTAACATGGAAGCAGTGACTTTGCTAAAAGAAAAGTCTAACAACAGATAAAAATCAACAAATACATGTAATTTAAAAAATTTACCACACATCCAGACATCTGTAAACCCCTTTTTGGTTAAGAACCACTGCTTTAAAATATCCCAGTATAAAAGCATGGAAAAGCATATTTAAATTCCTTGTTTGGTAGTTTTTTTTTTTTTTTCAAACAAAAACTTGTACATTACAAAAACAAATGATCTCCCCTGTGTTTTCTTGGTTTGCTCTCATCTCTCTTCCCTCCATCGCCCCATCCTCCTCTTTTGACCTTTTTACCCCCCCTCCAGACCTCTTAGTCCTTTCTCTCTGCTTGCCCGTGTCCTGTTAAACAAGGAATGTGTTGCAGTGTTGTGACCCGCGATTGTGGGCAGCTTTACGGCAGGTTTTGCGGGCCTTTTTTCTGCATTGGTGTCCAGTCTGCCTCCATCTGCCACTGACTCGCCACAGTCCCACCGGGGAAGATGGGGCTAATTCTGCAGTCAATTAGCAGAAGGGCCGCTTTTGTTCTCTCACTGGTTCCCATGGGCCCTATGTGCTTCAGCGCTCCCTCGCTCCCTCTCCATTTCAATGGTTTTCCCTTTCTGTCTCATTCATTTGCTCAGAGTTCTCTATCTTTCCTTGATTGTGCCATTTATTTCATGCATTTTATCTTCCTGTTCTCTTTCTTCTTATTTTTCTGTCACACTCTTTATCTCATCTCTGTCTTTTCCAGCTTCTTGTTCAACATGGAGGCTGGGGTTTCTAGTGTCTGCAGGTCATGTGCTCTCCTTAGCCCTTCCATGATGAGTGACCTTTCTGACATTGTTGGCCAAACAGTGTCTCTGGCAATCATGAGCGATAAAAATGAGCTGCATGGAAGCTAGAAATATTGTTATACAAATTTTGATACACTGCGTCACAAAATGGGAAATGTTAAACAGAAGGCAATAAATGATCTGCGTGCAGTATCATAAAACTATCCTCTACAATTTATCTAATGGAAGATTATTGGAATTTGAGAATATGCACCTTCATCTGTAGCTCTCCTCTCTCTGTTCAAATGAAATGAAAAAAGTTATGGAAAAGTGAAAAGACTTTTATACGCTTCCATGCATGTCTGAAGAAATCTTTGCAGCGATTGGTCAGTACAGCTGTCAGTCATGCCTTTGACACAGTCTAGACTTGTGGTGACCCACATTTTCCGGAGGTCATCATGTCAAAACCCTGTTTTATTTAATTAAGTCTTGGCAAAAGTATGAAGTAACAGATATGAGTAAATTTTGAATACACTAGACATACTGTATATTTTCATCACTGCCCAAAATAATCCAGAATATGACCAAGATTTTCACAATGCACACAAAAATTACGACACAAATAAACAAAAATGAGCCAAAATAGGAAACAACATGAATAAAAAGTGAATAAAGTAATCACAGATTACAGATAGAATGCACAAAAAGGGAACAAAATAATCAATAAAATATAACACATAATTTGCAAAATCAATAAAATTATCCAGAAAATTATCCAGAACGTAAGCCACAAATAAAGAGAATAAGCAACTAAATAATTACAAAAAGAACAAAATATTCCATGAAGTGAAAAAAGTTAAAAACAGAATCAAAATGAAGAATTCGCAAAATGTGATACAAAATACATGTCATCTTTCTGTCAGTCAAATGTATGTGTTGCACCAAAAAGCATCTTACATGCAATTAAAAGGAATTAAATATATTTATAGTGTATTTCATGACCCACTCAGGAGGCCGTAACCCACTTTTGACTGGACTTATTACATCCTTCAGAGACCAAAAACGGGGCTGATGTTCTGTCTCAGACATGTTGAATTACAATATACTGAAAGATGATTCAGGATTATTGCTCATGATTCAGGATTATCAAACACTGCAGCTGTGATGCATACTGTAGTTTAGATTAGAGTACAATTCATTTTTTTGTTCCCCAAAATTAACCCTCCTGCTTTCCATTTGAAAAAGGAAGCATTATCTAAAAAGTATATCTGCTAAAATAAGGTAAAAACCTTTTTTTCTCCTCTGTCTTTTGATCAATGCAGCACCCTGTGGGTCTTACCCCGCTGTTGTCCCTGTGGCTCTACCTGGCCTTACTGAGCTGTACCTGTCTCAAGTTAATAAATCATTTTGGCATTATAAAATATTCAAAGGAGGAGGGGATCAGGCAAGGCCAGGTTAAAGAATTTCTTAAATTTTCATGGCATGACAGCCTGTTCCTCCCTTCAGCTGCTTCAGTATGTGTGTGTGCGGCTGTGGTTGGGAGGATCTCCCGTGTCACTCTAATAGTCTAGAATTACACTTGTATCAGTGTCACTAGCATATGGGGTCTATGTATACCCTTAGGCCCATCACACTCCCTTCCACCTTCCACTGTCATGGCATTTAAAATGATACCATTTGGGCAAAGCTAGTTTTGACAGAAAAAGTGAAAAGCTGTGTGTTTCCCTCCTTAGCCCGACGACAGAGCTGCAGCCACCAGGGGCTCCTGCCACTGAGCAGCCAATCAAATGATATTTTACAGGATAATGATGGAAAGTAGGTTTGCTTCCTTAGTGAGTGCTCTCTCTCTCCTCTCTCTCTCCCTCTCCTCTTTCCCTTTCTTTTCCCTTACCCTCACTCTCTACCTTTTTAAAGTGACTGCTGCGAGATATAACACCAAGCAAATGGTAAAGTTGGCATCAAAAAACAATTAGGGCTGTTAATAGGCAATATGATAATATACCCATAAATTCAATTTGAGACTTAACTGTTTGCTTAGGAACTTTTTTCTCTTTTTTAATTTTTTCCAATAATACCCCCCAAAATTTAATTTGAGACTTAACTGTTCTCTTAGGAACTTTTTGTTTCTTTTTTCCCCCATATTTGCGAAAAGGTCCCCGTTGCTTATTGCTGATCTTACATGACATGTGATTTTATTCACATCATGAAAGCATGTTTAAAAATTTCACATTACGTATTTCTGTGTTAATGCCATTGTCATTGTTTTTAATTGCTCTGTTCATGTAAAAGGAGTGGTGTCACTTACTTTCATTGTCACTGACAATCAAATGTCATACCTGCAGAGTATGAAGCAGAATGAAGCGGATTTCTGCATTTTCAGACATTAACCTTCTATATGTACAGTGAATCTCAAAAGTCTATGCACCGCTGTTCAAATGCCAGGTTTTTGTGATGTAAATAACTGACACCAGGATAAATAATTTCACAACTTTTTCCCACCTTTAATGTGACCGATAACCTGTGCAACACAATTGAAAAACAAACTGAAACTTTTAAAGAGGAAAAAATAAAGAATAAAAAACTTAAAATAACCTGGTCGCATAAATATGCATACCCTTAAACTAATACTTTGTTGCAGCACCTTTGGCTTTTATTATAGCACTCAGTCTTTGTGGGTAGGAGTCTATCAGTGTGGCACATCTTGATGTTGGATTCAGGTCTGGAGTCTGGCTGGGCCATTCCAAAACCTCAATCATATTTTGGTGAAGCCATTCTTTTGTTGATTTGGATGTGTGCTTTGGGTCATTGTCGTTCTGAAAGATGAAGTTCCTCTTCAT
>JAQQAE010014423.1:0-12395 GCA_029823295.1 Pseudamia nigra
CTATTCAAGTTAAACTATGAAATGACCCTTTAACCATTAGTGACAATTTGCTGTGGAGTAACATTTTACAGTCTGTGCTACAATAATAAACTGAATTCAACCAAGAAATAGCTAGTTAGTGGCTAATATAGCAATTTAGCTAACAAACACATACAGACTTTACACAATACAAACTCAGAACGTCAACAAAAATCCATTGTAATGTGACTCAATGTTGCAATCAAATGACATAAACAGAGACAAACCTCGTGCCCTTTTGCTTTGCACCTTCAAAATAAAAGTCCCGCTTTTATAATTTATCCAAAAGAATCAAAATTGACGTAGGTCACAACAAAAACAATAGCAAACTGAACAAACATCGGTAGTTTCTCCACAGCGGCGTATAGTCGGCAGGGAGGGGTCGTGAAGCTGCACAGATTAATTGCATATGTATTGGTAAAAAACTGGAAAAAAAGGATCTCATTTAAAGGCCCAGATTTAGGAAACTTTAAAGACACAGTTTACGATGTTGGGAATCTAGCTCTTAGCCAGTCACGGTGACCTGTTAGTAACATGGCTTATAACCTCACAGGTGTATGAGCTCATGCACTCACTCGAGGAGTTGAAAACAGTCGTCGCAGTAGCTACTACGGAGCGAGCAGCGACGGCTGAGGAGAGACCGCTGACTTTCGGATTCTTTCAACATTTGGTACGAGTAAAAAAGAACAGAATTACCAGCTCGACAACTGTGGTGATGAACCGTGTCGACTGGCAGGTCACCGGTTCAATCATTTATATCTGTCCTCCGTCAACAATCGACTGCTAGTGAGTTTCCCAACATCATAGATCGCACCTTTAAGAACAAAATAACGAACCAAAACTATCTATGACTGAATATTACATTACAACACTGAAAAACTCTATAATATAATCAGGAAAAAATATGAAAGATAATCTAGAAAAAGAACAAACATTAATTCACATTTTAACTGTAAATTAAACAAGATACTGTATAGCATTTTTACATGTTTTGATTTTCAATTTAAAAAACATGAATGAGAAAAACAATGTATCTTACTGAATAAAATGATGAATAAAGTGAACAAAATAATCATGAAAATGCACAAAGAATAATAAACTGTCAGCCCCATAGAAAGGCTCCATGACGCGTGTCCTGACACAGCGTTTGAAGAACGACGGCGCCGCTGTTTAAGTCGGAATCGGTGCAGAGCAGTGTTTTATTTTTCACACCAAAAGGTCAGGTGTGTGTGTTGCTCATCTCCTTGTTTGCTTTTCTTTTAAATCTGTAATTGTTTTCTCTTTTGTCCCACTGCGTCTCCGCTCAGGGGAAACTGTTACGCCTCAACTTAAAATAAATTGATCGTGCTGCCCTTTTCTCCACATCATTTACATGTTGAACTTGGCTAATCTTCGGTAAATTGTGGTTCAAACTAAAGGTCACAGATCCGGGTTCTGGACTCATCAGCGTTAGGACGTGACATACGGCGGAGGGCCGATCAACGTGTCAACAGCCGTGACGTAAGAGGGGCTCAAAGGGCAGCGATGTTTAAGCGAACCACCCGGGGCGCGTGTGGCCTGTGCAGCGGAATCAGTCCGGTACCGTCGCCACTGGAGGAGGAGAACCCACGGGTACGAAGCCCCCGAAATGCAGAATTTTCAATTATTTTTCCAGGTCTATCCTCGGTACGAGCAGCATCGAGGCTAAAAGTTCACAGGGCGGAGGGATTCAAGTGGTCAAAGTACTCCTACAAAGAAGAACATAGCTCCTTTTTAAAATTTTATTGAATATATTTTTACTTTGTTTGACAATTCTTACATTTATTGGAGGATTTATTGCCAGCAGTTTAAGTGTCACTAAAGCTCTTCCTGTTTACATAAAAGAAGCAGTTTTATGTTTTGCATGTTGTTCCTTTGCACCAAAAATGAACAACTGTGACCTTAAAACCAAGGCACATAATAAACCGTGATGTTTGCCAATAACTGTTGCAAGTTTCAAGTGAATCAGTTCAACCACGTCAAAGCATTTGCACAAGTGTCTTGTTCAAAATCGTAGCACACCTTAATCCTGACGCAGGTAAGTTTGAGATGTCATTGTCAATTTTCAAGGAAATATTGAATATTGACAATATAAAGTGACTGCATCTTGTATTGAAACAAGCAGTAGCGCCCCCTGTTGAAAACAAATAGCACCACCTATCCAAAAAGTACCCAGGATGTACTGAGGGGCTCGGTTGTTGGTCGTCATGGCAACGTTCAAGTAAATTAGTCCAGACATTTGTAAGACACACGAACGATGCAGACAGACACGGAATCATGAAAACAACATCCAGCTTTGTCTTTGAATTAATTAAAATGTAAAAAGAATCAAAGAGAAAAAAAAATTCAAATGCGCCGTCATTAAAAAATAACAAGCATATCCACAAAATAAAGAAAATCTACAAAATAACAAAATAATGAAAAATACAGAAGCTGACAACTACTTTTTCATTTTGAGTATTTTAATGTTTGTTTTTGTAAATTTTGTTCACAGTTGTCAATTTACTTGATGATTTTGTTCATCATCAATAGTTTGTCCATTTTTTAATTAATATTCTTGATGATTTTATTTCATATTCAGGGATTATTTTGCTCTTTTTTTGTTCTGTTTCTTGAATATCTTTGGACTTTTTTCTTTTTTATTCACCTTGGAAATATTTTTGGAAAACGCTTTTTGTGGAATATTTTCATTTTTTTTTCCCTTTTTCCTTTAATTTCTTCTGTAATATTTCATGAGGATTTTATTCATTTATTTTGGATCATTTATTCATTACTATTTTGGTTCAGATTTAATGTGAACGCCAGCACAGACAGTTATTTAAATCATCATTTCTGCACATATTTATATTTGGAGATTAAAATTCATACAAATACTATGATATATGGATTTGTTTTTAGTAAAACGATGTAGACATTATGATAGAAGCTGATTCCAAGGAGACGACACATTCATCTACGGGATCTCGAGGTGAAATACGTGTAAACTGCTGAAATCAATGATAACATTGCAATCATTTAAAACAATTAATTCCTGAGTCAAACCTCAGTGTTGTGACACATTTGTTTACAGGGTCAAATCCATTATCTATCAGCGCGTGGTTTGTTCTCCTAGGCGTTCCCTTTAAATTTAGTATAATTCGCTTCGAGACGGCTCATTTCTCGGCACCACCGGCCCGTCTCTGCAAAGCCCAGAGCACTATTTCCAAATTTAAAAAGGTCACAGGGATGTAGAGGAAAGGGCAGCCGTGCCTCGGCCTCGTCACCCTGTCACCGATGTGTCCACGAGGAACGGAAACGACAGGGGGGATTTGGCAGCCCCCCCCCCCCCCACAGGAGATCTGAGAAACCAAGTCAAACTGCAAATTCATCAGTCCGCCTTTACCGGAAGGTGAAACACGGCTTTTAAATAGTTGGCAATAATTATTTAGCTCCAACTGATTGTCATTGCGAACGGTGCAAAGAGTCACAGGGCTGCAGAATATATGTTGAAAACTAGTTGATATGGCCAAAAATGTTCTTATATTAGTTGATAGTCATTCATTCTATGTATAAATGTCCAATCAACTCTAATGGTGAATTTTTGGCTCTGTGTGAAAGCAAATATTGATGTTAATTTGTGTAAAAAGCCAACAATGCAAAGCAACATAAAGCAAACAGAAAAAAAGTAAAAGACAAAAAGAAAATGTACAAATAGGACATAAAGGATGCAACAACACTGAAAAAATATGCAAAAATACAAAAGATGCAAGAGAATAAAAACGTTGTAAAGGGCAAAAGAGACGGAAATACAGGACAAAAACAATGTAAAAGACAAATTTAAAATGTTTTAAAGGACGTGAGGTGTGCACAGATGGCGTTATTCAGCACACAGCAACTGTTTTTTTCCCACAGTGACAAAGGCATTTTGATATAGCCGTGCTCGGCAATGCCACTTCATTCGCCAACCAATCAAAATGGAGAAGGGGTGGGACTTACAATGTCTTCTCCACATCATGACTGACAGCTGGGTTTACGATCCAAAGAGGGAACTGAATGGCCACAACAACCTTCACAGTCGGACACGGTCCTACTGTATGTGAGGACATTTTTACATGTTGCTCTGATGCTGAGTCAGATACATTTCACCACCCGGGCATTCTTATAAACTCTACAGTAAGGATACCATTAAATTCAAAAAGTACACTCAACCAAAATATAAACGCACAAACCAAAAATGCTAAGTTAAAATTAAAAGGAAGCTGCCACAAATATAGTGTCATTCAGTATTGTATTATTTTCTGTTCTCTAATGTGGTGGTCCAATTCCAGGTGACCACTCCGAGTAAGAACACAGACAATCCTTCCACTGTGGACAATCAAAGACCACCCAAAACAGTGAACATGTCACAAGTCACAGCTCCACAGAAATCATAAGGACGAGGGAGGCTGGCAGCAGGACGTCTGTGGTGGACAGCGGCGTTTCAGAATGTATCATTAATAATCTATGTCGCTGTCCATGGTGCTGAAATGTCTATCATCAATAGTCTGTCGCTGTCCATGGGACTAAAGTATCTATTATTCACAGTCTGTGTGTCTGTCCATGGTGCTGAAGTGCCCATCAGTGCCAATCTGTCGCTGTCCATGGTTCTTAGGAATGTATCATTAAGGAAGGTGAGTTGTATCGTTATTAAACTTATTCTACTTTTGTTTTAAAGTTAAATCACCCTAAATAATGTTGAAATGGTTCTAAACTGGGTTATATTACTAGGCATGAGCCCTGTCGGAGATGACGGACAGCTGTGAAGCTGGACCTGCTCAGTTTTTAACAGCAGCCAAAACAAACACAGTTTAACATTAACTGGATATATGTAGCGGAAATTCAGTACTACTAAAATTTTATCTTATCAGTATGACTAAAGCTTATTATAATGTGTCAACAAGTACATCTAGTGATGGTTAGTATATTTACAGCCAGATGTAATTCATGAATAAAAATTCAATTAGGTTTGATAAAGTTTTAATTTACTCACTGCTTGCATCCACATTTTTTGTCCGTCAGGGGCTTTTTTACAGTATTAAACCACATTCTATTAGAGTAAACAGTGGTTTTCATGTACGCTATTGGCTGATACTAGATCTTGTGGTGTGATAATGCTGTTTTTTTTACACCACTGTATCTTGTAATGATTATTAAAACCATATACAACACAACAAACACCTGTAGTTGTCGTTCATTCGATGATTTAATGATGTTCAGGGACACGGTCGGTCACAACCTTATCATTCTTATTAACTACATGTCAGTGTGGAGTGCAAGGTAGCCAAAGTTAGCAACCCAGAAAAAACATGCATGTGCATAAGAGTTGTGCAACTCACCTATTGTCATGCCAAAATATTTTAATATAGTCATAAAGAATACAGAAATAAAACAAATCACTTGCGTTTATACTGTATTTTAGTTGAGTGTACTTCCAAAGGCTGTTCTCTGTGCTGTACCCCCCTCTGCACCCAGTCTGACACACCAGCTACCGACTGAGCAAATCAAATCACCACATCACACCTATAAATAGACTTTATCTTATTAAGTCGACCACAGATGTTGAATTTAATCCAATGTTTTGTGATGTGTAAACAGTAGTATTTCAAGGTGATTTCAGTTCACCGTTGATGAAAACAGTGTTGGAGTGCACCTATAGTTTGAGTATCATAGTAGCTATAAGCCCTGGATGGTACTGTTCAAAGTAAAAAAACACTATGGACACAAGCCATAAAAGATTAAAACAACTTAAAAGGCATAAAAAGACTAAAATATGGAGAGTATGAAAAAAGCCTGAACAGGTAAAAATGACATGAAAAATGCAAAAAACACAGTAATGTAATATCAAGGAGATGAATAGAATCTTAAGAGTTCTTATTATTAAATGTTAATCAAACTAAATCATCATCAAATATCACATTTATTAAATATACTATACACATCACAACAAAGAAACGCTCAGTTTCACACTGAACAGCAGGATGTGCTGCACGTGGAGTAGAGATTAAACTGCTGAAGGTCTGAGGATGAATCAGATACATAAGAACCATCCCAAGGCCCTTATGTTTTTACAGATGCAATGTTTTGTTTGCTTTTCAAAGAAGTCTCAAATTAAATTAAGAATAGTAACAAAAGGACCGGAGGTATTCAACCTGCAAGGCTTTGTTTAAACACAGCGAGGACGCAGAGTGCAGCAAATTTCCGCTCTGTCAAACAGATTTAGTACATGCACTAGATAAACACGTTCTTCGCTTGAACATAAGTACAGATAAATGTACAGGATACTTTTGTCCTCAAGAAAAAGTGAAAAAGCACAGACTAAACAATAAATGAAAGTGACATATAAAGCGACAATAATGACCTTAAAATGATGAACTAATGGACTTTAATACAACATTACATTTTCAGGTAATAGGACTATAACAAATAAAAGATGAGTTTACTATATTAACATGTCTATTTACAAACTGTGTAATGATAAGTCATAAGCATATTGAAAAAGTACAGAGTAGAAAATACAGCAGCTACTGTACGTACAACATCAATTATCCCTTTGATTGAATTTTCAGTGAAACTACTTAAATTGTCAAATTGCAGATGTAAGAGTGGGCGAAACCCACATGTGGATGAAGGACATGTAGCTGCTGGATTTATCAGTCAAAGACTTTTATGAGCTAGTGCCAGATATTAAAAAAACTGTCAGATTTACAACAAATAAATAAATAACAAGTCTATTTTGGTTACAAGCAGTCACACCTTATAGCCCAAAAGTTCACAGGATGGAGATATTTAATAGGTCCAATCAATCTCTAATCACGATAGACCACTTTTTTCAAAACTACACCTGCTAAATATTTATGACATTAATATGTATCAGATATGTGTATTTGTTTTTGAGATAAAATATGGTCAACATCCACATAGCTTTAATAAAAATTTTGTTAAGAAATGTCAAGTTCACTCTTGCAAAACCAGACAAGCCATGAATTTTCATCTTTCTTTATGTAAAAAAAATATCAAGTTCAATTTTCTTGTAGACATCGTGGGGTCAAATCATGGAATGAGTGCAAATATGTCTTCAATACCAAATAGTAAAAACAGTCTTAAAACTATTTTGCTTTCAAAATGTAAATTGCAATTGTCAAATAACAACAATGTATAACAAATTTTGTATAATTTAGTTTAGCACTAAAAATAACTTTATAAAATACGTCTGACATTTTTAAATTACAAAAACATTATTGGTTTAATTAGTAATTCTGTGGTCATATTATAGATTATATTCTGCATGATCTTCATGTAAATGCGACTTTTATTTGAATATGAATAGGGCAAAGATTTTTTGTTTCTCAAAGTGAGCTGTAAAAAAAAAAAGTCTGCATAGGTCTCTGCCACACACACCACATCATTATGTTTCTTTGTTCAAATGTGCCCGTGTGCTTTATTATGTAAAATGTGAAATCAAAACAAGGGTCAGTAACTGTTGCAAGAATCAAGTAAATTGGTTCAGCCATGTTGAAGCTCTTGAAAATGTTCTTGTTCCAAACAGTAGCAGCTTCTTCCTCTAAAGTTGGCAGATGTGAATCTGCTCGTGATCACAACCTATGGCAAGTTTCAAGTAAATGGGCGCAGCCACGTTCAAGCTATTGCCAGGCGTGCCAACACCCCACTGTGAAACCTCATTTCTGTGCATAACCATAACAAACCATCTCTGTTGCTAGAAGGAAGTCCTACACACTCTGATCCAAACATGGGTGAAGGTGAAGCCTCTGGCTCAGACATACCTGTCAATCAAAGCAGTCATGCCCTTGCAGTGCCCATGGCATGCGTTTCTGTGTTTTCATGTTGCTCATCTTAAACATGCCAGAAAGCACAAAAAACCGGTCTAGCCGTCCATCCATCATCCATCCACCTTCTACCGCTTCTCTGTGGGGTCGGGTCGCAGGGGCAGCAGCTTGACTGGGGAAGCCCAGACTTCCCTCTCCCCAGGTACATCATCCAGCTCTTCTGGGGGGACCCTGAGGCGATCCCAGACCAGCTGACAGACATAGTCCCTCCAGTGTGTCCTGGGCCTTCCCCGGGGCCTCCCCCCAGTGGGATGTGCCTGGAACACCTCCCTAAGGAAGGTGTCCACAAAGCATCCGGACCAGATGGCCAAGCCACCTCATCCGGCTCGTCCCGACATGGAGGAGCAGTGGTATGACGGGTGGCTGCTGATCGACGACTCAAATGACCTCATAAACAAAGCTCGAGCTCTAGTTTTACCATGTGCACGATTCCTGATGCCAGAAAAACTCCGCTGTACTGCTCAAGTCACAGATATACTGTACTACATAATGTTTACGGTGAACTCTTTTTCTCTGATGTGAATGATGAAATACGAACGTCTCATATTTAATGGTCCAAATGCTGCAGCGCTGTAGCAGTCAGCTTAACTGACGACCAACTGAAGTTTTATGGAGTTCAAAACAGTGTCCCACATATGTCTGTCACAAAATGCTACAGACGAGTGGAAAGATCTGGGACCATAGGTAAAACAGGGCACTGACATAAAAGACTGGATACCAACATGTGACATAACGGTACAAAACTCAGTTTACTGTACGACTCATGACGACGACCTTTTTGACTGTGTTAACCCTGAACCGTCCGACTCGTACGTTATGCAGTGCTCACAGACGAAACCAAGCGACATACACCCAGCACTGACCGAAACTCCGTCTCCCCACTGAAGAGCAGTGCATCAGGGACACGCAAACTGCTTAATCATCTGGCTAACGAGGGCCACAAAGCCAGTCTTTCCAAATTGCAGTTTGCAAAACAGGAAGTTACATTCCTAGGACACATCCTCACTCCTGAGGGGAAAACAATGTCACCAAAACACATCTCAGCCATCCAACCTGCACCTAAACCACGTACCGTGAAACAAATGTTGTCATTTCTGGGTATGTGCTCATGTAGCCGCTGTTTCATCCCCAACTACTCTGTTACAGAAAAGCCGCTGAGTGACATGTGTCATGGGTCCAGGAAGATTTCATCGTCACTATTCAACTGGTCACCAGAGGCCGAATCAGCATTCGTGAACCTGAAAATGCAGTTGATTTATTACTTCTCCACCTGAGGAATTTCCAACACAGCGTCCACAAGGCATCCGGACCAGATGGCCAAGCCACCTCATCTGGCTCGTCCCGACATGGAGGAGCAGCGTCTCCACTCGGAGTCCCTCCCGGATGACTGAGCTCCTCACTCTGTCTCTAAGGGAGAGCCCACCACCCTGCGGAGGAAACTCATTTCAGCCGCTTGTATCCTGGATCTCGTTCTTTCGGTCATGACCTGAAGCTTCTGACCATAGGTGAGGGTAGGAACGTAGATCGACTGGTAAATCGAGTTTCTTCTTTACCATGACGGACTGATGCAGAGTCTACATCACTGCAGACTCTGCGCCTGTCGATCTACCGTTCCATCCTTCCCTCACTTGTGAACAAGACCCCAAGGTACATAAACTCCTCCACTTGAGGCAGGACCTCGTCCCCGACACGGAGGGAGCACTCCACCCTTTTCCGGCTGAAGACCATGGTCTCAGATTTGGAGGTGCTGGTTTTCATCCCAGCCGCTTCACATTCAGCTGCGAACCGCTCCAGTGAAAGCTGTAGGCCCTGATGAAGCCGATAGAACCACATCATCTGCAAAAAGCAGGTCTACCCGTCGCCTAGAAATCCTTTAGAGAAGCAGCTCGTGTTTCACAAGTCTTACAAACTCTCACGGGAGTTTTTGAGACCCGTGTGCGCTTAAAGCTCGGAAACTCTGACAAACTCTTGCTTCGTGACTTCAAGAGCTTTAAGAGCCAGCCCCCAGTGGACATTAGCAGAACTAAAATTTTAATACTTCTACATTTGTGTCATGGCACAGACATAGATGTTGCTGCCGACTATAAATATGTATAATCATTTCACATTCAATACGATAGGGTGGTATTAAATTATAGAATACTGAGCAATACATAATACATGTGCCTGGACATACTTTACACACTTTATCATGTAACAAGGCACAGTCTTGCAATGAGCAGCTTCTGAAATATGATGGTTTTCTGACTTATTTACTTCCCTGTCACACTAAAAAAATTTGAGTTCGTTTTTTTCCCGTTTTTACATTATATGACACTGTAAAGACCAAGTGATTCATCAATAAATTGGCAAAATAATCAACAATTCACTGAAGAATGAAAAATACATGTTTGGTTCAGTTAGGGAGTAAAAGAATAACATTTTCAAGAAAAAGAGCAAAGATACCTAAACATTTTCTATATCTGCTGATCAGGCTTTAAACTGTAGATCCATTATGTAACAGATCCATTCCTGAAAGCTGTGATCCGAACTGCCCTCAAACAGAAATGGTTCAACTAAAGCTCCATAAAACACACCGCCGATACGATCTTCCTCCTCTCTTCTATGAAATATCCCAGCATGCTATATATTCACTACCAACCCGATACCTCGTCACAACCTCGGCTCTATTTATGGTAAATATGATCTGATCTGATATGATGGAGTTGCAGCAGTGGCAATCTAGCAGTTAGTAGTGTCATTTATTTCCAAAACACAAGAGACCCGGGCAGCCGGCTTTCACTTTGCTCTGATAATTGGTCTGCCTCAAACATCTGCAATTACAGCACATCATAATTAATGGCCTGCTTTCCGCAAATGATTCAACTTTTGTCCCCTTGCATGTCTTTTTCCTCTGTCTACAATTAAAGCTGCCACCTGAGGAAATGCGAGTGCACAATTACAACAAAGAGGACTGGTCATCATGGGTCAGTGTAATTTCAATACTCATCATGAATGAGGGGGAATGCTGTAGATGCTGTCTGCTGGAGTTAAGGTGGCCGTCATGATGCCCGACTGGTCTGCCATCACACAGGACATTAATGTTACTCAGCATTGTTTACCCTCATGAACTCTGTGTGATCACTTTCTTTCTCCGCCGTTGCCTTTATTCACCAGTTTTCAATGGTGATTTATAACTTTTCATTTTTTCTTTAACATAGAGATGAGGTTGAAAGATGGTGAAATGCAGAATCTCAAAACAGAAAACCAAAGATGGGGACATTTAACAATTTTCCACCTGATCAACGGGGTTTAAACTTTAATACATTTCAAGTTTTATTGTTCTACCGATTGTTTAAAACAAAAAGTGACACCAATGACAAAGCAGGATTATTCAAAATCTTAGACAATAGTCACCAGCAATGTATGCAATTACTTGAAATAGTAAAACTGTGATTAAAATGTGTGTTGGAGTTTGTTTTTCTGTCTGTTAACCCCATCCATCCATCATCTTCTGCTTATCCTGGTCAAGGTCATGGGGGCAGCAGCCTAAGCAGAGAAGCCCAGACTTCCCTCTCCCCAGCCACCAACTCCAGCTCCTCTGGGAGGACCCCCAGGCACTCCCAAGCTAGCTGAGAGACACAGTCCCTCCAGCGGGCCCGGGTCTGCCCCAGGGTCTCCTCCCAGTTGGAGCTAGTTTTGGCAACCAGTGATTAGACCCCCAGGACTCCGCCTTCAGCTGCCATCAAAACCACACAGCACCGGGCCCTTGCGACCCTTCCTACAGGTGGTGGGTCCACAGGAAGGCACACTCTTCTGAATCACCCTTAGTCTGACCGGTCACCTAGGACCAGTTTGCCTTGGGAGACCCTACCAGGGGCAAAGTGCCCCAGACAATCGCTCCTAGGATCACTCAGGCATACAAACAGGCATTTTGCCCCTTGGGGACAAATAAAGGTCTTTGAATTTGAATATTAAACCCCTTAACCATGAGGGGGCGATTCAAGGAGTGGTGTTTATGCATGTATGAAATGAAAATCTGTGAAATATGCATCTATATTGGGTTTGTTTAAAGCATCATAAGTTACAATAAAACATATTTAACCAAAATTTGGCCCTACATTATCCAGCTGATCAGAGGGTTCTGGTACAATGGAGGCAGGTATGACATATCGCCACAAAATCGTGTGTCTGTGTCAGTTTCAAAGAGGCTCCGGGACCCAAGAAACATCAAGGCAAAACACTTCAACACTGACATTTTGAGGCTCCAACAGTTTGATGCTCTGACTACACACAAATCCACCTACCGTAGCCACCAGTTAATCAAATCCCAGCACAGCAGTGATTTGTTGGATTATTTACCATAATGTCTTAATGACAGAGCAAAAAGTTAAAGATGGATCATCAGATCACTTATTAGAGGGTTCAAATAAAATAAAAGACCCTGATGACTCATGACAACAATGTATTCACAATATTTTGTGGGAGAAGTCCAATGTAACTCTATGGGATTCAGGG
>JAQQAE010014424.1:0-10144 GCA_029823295.1 Pseudamia nigra
ACTAAACAAAATATAACCATTTAATTTATTTTTTCATTTTACATTTTTTTCTTTCCATGATGACAGGTGAGGCTCTGTCTCCCCTGACAGCACGTCACTGATTGCCATGTATAAAAAGTTATAGCTTGTCAGAATTCACAAAAAACATGCTTTGCCACTGTTGGGCCACTGAGCCACCAGGCTTAACAGGTTTTCTGAGGAAAACCCTGCCTTGGCTGTTAGTCAGCTGGGATAGGCTCCAGTAGCCTCCCTGATCCTGAGGATTAAGGTGTAGAAAACGAATGAATGAATGACTCCCTTAGTAAATTTATACACGATTATGATGCTTCAGAAAACGCTGCCATTTTTTAGATGGTTTGGTGATTCAGCCAATTTCCAAACATTTTCACGTTTCCCCACGACTGGATCACAGGCTTCAAAAACTGTCAGTCTACCCTGCTGCACGGCACAATGAATGCACAGTAACAAGTCTGTTATCATAACACATGAAGTAACATTTGTTTCCTAAGGTCACATGTGTCATTGCAGGCAACCAAAGTGTAGATGCATGCCATAGTCATGTCACATATCACTTGATAACTTGGTCACAAGCAAACACAACTACACTGAAATCTTTAGATTGTCTGTACAAACAATCAAAATACTGCACAAAAACCATTATTATGATTTCATCACCATGCAATATTACAGAAGCATGAACTTTTAGGCTGGGAGAACATGATAAAATATTCAAACTTGTATCTAATCTACAAAATTACTCATGGTCTATCATCTCCTCCACTCAGACACTTTGTGAACATTCAAACTAATTTGTACTGACTAATAAGAGGCACAGTGAGAGGGGACTGCATTGTTCCTCTCTGAAAAAGTACATTTAGTCAGCACATGTTTTCAGTTACAGCTGCACAGGAGTGGAACTCTGTGCCAGTGAACATCAGAGAACTGGCCCCACACAATTTGTTCAAAAACATCTAAAAAACTGGTTTAGTCAATAGTCAAATATGCCATCATTAGTATTAAAATTATGAGTATGTGTGTCCGTTCTTTACCTTCTTGCTGCTGTTTCTGCCATATAGTCCTCAATATATGTTTAATGTGTGATTATTTTTAACTAACCTATTATACTTTCGAGCATTGTTGTTTATCGTATTTTATTCGGTGTCTGTTTACTGTATTTGTCATCAGTCTTTTGTGTATACCTCATTGCTGTTTGTATACTGTATATCGCACATTCTAACTTGCTGTTTTTCGGTTTTGTTTTTTGTTGTTTTTAGGAAATAATTTTAACATCTGCCCAGGGACTGTAGATGAAAAATATCTTTCTGCCTAACTCCGGTAAATTCACAGAAATGTTTATTTATGTTAAATGTCCCTGTCAAATAAACCAATAAATCAGTCAGCAGCTGATTACTCTGCCCTTTGTTACACTGCATTGGTCTTTAAAGAGGTTTATAAGTGCACCTTTTCATCCTCCACAGCCACAGAAGCACTTCTTTAAATGTCTCATTGTGACTCTCCTATGTCACAATGGCCCCACGTCATATATGTATATCTGTGACACTTTCATGTCTATTAAAAACTCCAGTAAGGGTTGTGACAAAATGAAGTGTGCTGATAGACTTTTCCTTGGTTTTCAATATTTATTTTTTGTCTCAGCCCCATCTGCTATCTTATCTTATCTTAAATAATATTAAATAAAGTCTTATCTTATCTAATCTTCTTATCTTGTCTTGTCTTGTCTTGTCTTGCCTCATCTTGTCTAATGGCCTCTTTGTAAAGCTCTGATTTTACTGGAAAGTGCTGAAGCTACCAACATTTCCACTGAAAATGCTCTCACTGAACTGCCATTCATTCCCCAGGTAGCCTGAGATACTCTTGGCATTGTCAGAGTATTATTTTTTGAATTATGGGTTGACACTGCAGCATCGTGGCATATCACACATTACGGTCTCTTTGAGCTACATTTACTGGAGCTTTTTCTAAAATGATCTAGAGAAATTAGTCCAATCAGGTTCATACTGTCTTCACTTAAACATAGCCATAGTATTTCTTATAGACATACAAGTATCATTAAGGTCACAGTGTGGTCAACCTGCCAAATCAGATGGATGATCCCACTTCAATGAGAATAGCAGATGAACAGGTCAGATAACATAATGCTTCACCTTAAAGATACATGTGTCTACAAGAAATACATTGTTGTTACAAGAGAAGAACTGTTCATGCTGCTATTTGGGGTCATTTCAAAGCACATTTATCATCTGTATTTTAAGATCTGTGGTATTTCTATGAAAAGGCTAAGAATGGGCTCCAAAATATTTGTCATTACGTTGGCTTTTTTAGACAATTCTGGTGTTACTGTTTAATATCTTGTTCGTATTTCTCCATAGAAACAAATGAAACACCTTCATTTCCTCACTTGGGATTATTTTGCATAAGATTGTACATATTTATCATTTCACTGCCTTTGGAATGATAAAGGATGGGATACAGGATACATCCAAATTTATATATTAACCCTCAAAGACTTAGATAACCACCCAAATCACTGTCAGAAAAATTCAAGTTTACTGTTATTTTACCTAAAATCATTAGCAAATCAATTTTGTTTTGACCATGCAAATGAAAAATTGGAATTTTAACTATTGAAGTTTATGATGCTAACAACTAGAATATATTTGGGAGAGTCAGGTATCTGAAAAATCTTCTATCTTGGTCTTTGAGGGTTCATATCTCACTCACGTTATGCTATTTCATAATATTTTCCGCTACTTGAGCGAGCATTTCAGTATTGTGTCCTTAGTGTAATTTATTCCCATTAGCCGCCACTGATGCCTAATTTTCTGTTTTATCTCTTATATTTGTCATATTTCATGATATAAGGTTTATTATTTAAATAGAATTTCTCTGATCTGCACAATGCAACACTGTGGCTGAAAGTCCTTTGATGTAAACGCTGCTCAGATGACAGAATGACGTGATTCATAATATCTTTGTCAACACTAACAACAGTGGAATGTCTGACACCTTTTTGTTCGCACTGTACGTAATTTCTCTCTTCTGTCTTTAATGTCATTTGTTTCATCTGGGTTATTCAGGAAAGAGCACGGAGCCTGTGGGCTTTTGTGGAATGGGTAAGTGGAGTGGGATGGTGTCAGGACTCTGTGGGGTGACATGTGCACACAAGCACATGGGTTATGTCAGTAGTCCTCATCTGGGATCTGAAAGTGGGACTCATTCTGAATGGGCTGAAAGTGTTTCCATTTGATAATGTTTTATTGTCACAGTGGAGGAAGAAATACCTTAAAATTAAAAGGCAAACTTACAGAAAGCTCAACAAAAGAAGTTCACAAAAAGGACAAACAGGCAATCCACACAGAAGCACATGGAGCACAAACAGGAGGACATCCTGAACTGATAGAGAACACAGGGGAGACAGAGACTGTGTCCGAAACGACCTACTATTCTGGCTGAAAATATCAAGCAGCAGGTGAAAAATCTACACTATGTCAAAAAATTCTGTGATGTAAACGGATCTGGAGAAATTTTGCACCATACCATCAGGCTGCCTGCATCCCACAGTGCGTCACGACTGGTCCCCTTTCTTCTTCTTCATCTAATGTTGGTCTACAATCAGTGCAATTAGGGCATTATCGCCACCTGCCGTGGCAGTTTGGACCAGAGTTCGCTATTTAAACGCAACAAATATGAAAAAACACCTGAAGAAATGTAGACTGTAAGCTGTAATGTGGGGGAGATGAGTGTCTACACATGTGATACATAGAACAGTTCTCCCACTTAAAAAGATGAGAGAGGCCTCTAATTTTCATCATAGGTTCACTTCTACTATGAGAGACATAATGAGAAAAAAAAAATCCAGAAAATCACATTGCAGGATTTTTAAAGAATTTATTTGCAATTTATGGTGGAAAATAAGTATTTGGCCAATAACAAAAGTTCATCTCAGTACTTTGTTATATACCCTTTGTTGGCAATGATAAAGGTCAATCATTTTCTGTAAGTCTTCACAAGGTTTTCACACCCTGTTGCTGGTATTTTGGCCCATTCCACCATGCAGATCTCCTCTAGAGCAGTGATGTTTTGGGGCTGGCACTGGGCAACACAGACTTTCAAATCCCTCCAAAGATTTTCTATGGGGTTGAGATCTGGAGACTGGCGAGGCCACTCCAGGACCTTGAAATGCTTCTTACGAAGCCACTCCTTCATTGCCCGGGCGGTGTGTTTGGGATCATTGTCATGCTGAAAGACCCAGCCACGTTTCATCTTCAATGCCCTTGCTGATGGAAGGAGGTTTTCACTCAAAATCTCACAATACATGGCCCCATTCATTCTTTCCTTCACATGGATCAGTCGTCCTAGTCACGTTGCAGAAAAACAGCCCCAATGACAGGCCTCTCTTATCTTTTTAAGTGGAGAACTTGCACAGTTGGTGGCTGACTAAATACTTTTTTGCCCCACTGTATAGTGTGATAAATGTTCAATATGCTTTCACTTTGCTACATTAACAGTCACATATGACATACTGCACAGCATACTGCGGCCTCTAGCTGTGTTCAAACTGCCCATCTACATGCTATCAGCTACATGCTGAGTAGTGTGTTACATGTGTGCATCAACATCATATTCTGCATGGTCACATGACCACATCACTTCTCAACATGGAAACAGCTTCCTGTCAGCTGAAGCAGATGTTTATCAAAACTATTTTTTCTTGTTGGATAGTGTTTATCATTTTGTGGAATATTTTTGTTCATTTTGTCATTTATTGTGCCCTTTTTGTGTATTATTTGATTCATTTGTTATTCATTTTTGTCAAAGTATTATATCTTCTATGTCTGCATTATGTCTTATTTTTTGTATAATTTGAGATTATTTGGTGGATTATTTTCCACATGTGTGGATCATTTTGTGTATTTTTATTGCTTTTTTCATTTGGCTTATATCTTTTTTAGTCTAGTTTCACTTCATGGATTGTCATTTTATTTTCTGAATTTGGTTTTTTCTTTACATCTTTTGCTCCTTTTTTCCATTTTATTTATTGTCTAGACAGAATGCAATATTTTGTTTATTTTTTTATTCATTTTGTAAATGTATTATATATTTTCTATGTCTGGACTAGTTCTTGTTAACTTTTTGATCATTTGTAATTATCAATAAATCGTCTTCTTATTTTTTATTGTTTCCCGCTACCTGACAGGGTCCCTGCTATCAGATGTTGTTAAAATATAACATTTACATAATAATATCAACTACAGGCTCCCAAATGCTGTAATGAATTACGCTTTACTGTGGAAAACTTTAGGGAGCTATTTATTTGTGTAAGTTTTCATTTGCTGCTGAACATGGTAGCTCCCGGCACTTTTTGTTATAATTTTACAACAAAAATGTCTATTGTCTAAGATTAAAAAAACTATAATATGTTGCAAATCTGAAAAGCTGTTTAATAAACATATGCTTAAAGACATTTAAATGAAGATAAGAGTTGGAGTTTACATAATTCAAAATTTTGATGCCAATATTTTCACTTTTACTGCAAATGAATAGCGGCTCCAAGTATTGGTTATCAGTCTGCTTGACTGCTCATAATCAGTATCGGCCCTGAAAAAACCATATTGATCTGCCTCTACTAAAGAGCCACACATGGCCACAGAGCCACATGTTGCAGACCTTTGTCCTAGACAATTTACTATATATTTTGTTCATTTTATTGATACTTTTCACATTTTGTGAACTTTTTGATTGATTTATGCTTAGAGTTTGAACACAGTGATAAAAATGTGAATATTTTCTTCAAAATTCATGTATTGGTCCCTAACTTCTGCCCGGTGCATTGTTGGAAAGCGGATGCCATATTCCTAGATTGCCTGAGTGAAAATGTCCTCTTTCTGCCACATGCCCATGCCTGTGGGACAGCAACCGACTCTGTGTGCCGCTGGGGACGCGTTGGTACTAAAACTAGGCAGGCAGGTGGCAGATTACTATCTGCCACACCAAAACACCAACAAAAACCAGTGACCAACAAAAACCTGGTCTTTATGGTAAAAAAAGCATTCTAGGCATGTGACCATGTGTAAGTGTATGTGCTGTAACAACTGTATTTCATACATGATGCATACATGCATCATTCCTACATATTTACAATAAATAGGATATTAATAAAAAGAAGAAAGGAAGGAAGGAAGGAAGGAAGGAAAATAAAAGCGTATTTTGATGCGTTTAATGTGATTATTGGTCAGACCTGATATCAACTCCGTTATTTAAGCGTTCTCATAATACCACTCCTTGCAATGCATTAGTGCTTTTCACTCCAAAAACGTGGATTTGAGTAATGTGAGTACAACTGAACCAGTAAGCTTCCCTGGCCCCAGCATGGATGGAAGAGGTGAGCCACAGCTCAGCTCACACATGCTGACATGATGTGGATCTGATGTATATACCGGTACCTCCTCTGCTGCTTACAGTCAAATCAAAAATCCCTGCCTTACTTAAAGGAGAAATCCAGGTGAAGTCTGTGTGTGATCAAACATGAGCCACACAGTTAGTAAATATGTATATGACACATTGTGACGCACATCTGCTGCGTATGTACAGACTGTAATGAGCTGAGTCCATGCCCACCAGCTGCATAGACAGAAAAAATATCCAGCACCTGAATTTATGTAATTAAAAAAATACTTCTTTGAGTCACTCAGCTATTTGTCACTGCATTTATATTTATTCTTAATTTCACACAGTGTATGGAACCTGAATGTCTTTTTATTTAATAATGACAGAGACAGAATACAGAGTATAATGTGTATGACATCGAATGGCACACAAAACTCTGACTGACTTGTTGTATATTATGCAAAAACACTCCCACTGTTAAGTAGATAAACTCCACCTGAGCAGACGATTCGCTGAGCACATGAGGAATTTTCACTCTGACAAGGTAATGAACTTGACCCACTTCCCCACCCAACGCACTTTAGACTTTGCACTTCAGACATCCAAAATAGCGCCCATTATGTTTAACAGCTCACAAAAACATATGCCTGGGTTTGAATTTGATAAAAGTGGGTCTCATGGTGATGTGGGTAACAAGGTGACACCGGCCGAGACCGAGTGAGGGGTTACGTGAAAAAATCCAATGGAGAGACTTGAATCCAGTGTGTTTTGAATCCAGCACTGGAGCAGAATAATGGAGATAGAATAGTATGGTATGAAGGTCACACATTGTTGAGGGTGTTTGAACAACTGCTCAGCTGAGCCTGCTTTATCACAATAGTCCGCTGAGCTGAGACGGCTAAAGGACTGAATTCCAAGGACGAACAGAGAAGTCACCGTGGGTTTAAACTGCTGTTGCTGAAAAACTATTGAGCCGAAGTTAACAACCAATCAGCTTTGTAATGCTACACTTTGTTCGCCCTGGGCTAAGTCGCCTAGATAATAAGGTTTTTCTCAGCAACAGCGGCGCTAGATGAAGCCACTTTTCAATTTGAACACAAAACATTAAAGGCCAAATTCATTAACGTGGCTTATCACATCCTGTTCTGGAGAGGCTAATGAGGGACACAAGGGGGGAGGATGAAACTTTTCTGTTTGTTTGCTGAGGTAACTACACCAACACCAACTTAAAATGAAGTACAGAGGATTTCTATCTCTGAGTGACCCGACAACCTAGTTTATGAGAAATGATCCGCAGTGTGCCAAGAAGTACTTTATGTCCCTGTCCCACACGGTTAAGATGTGTATATACAAAATGTGTTGCCCTTCGTAAATTTACAAGAGCAGTGTGCAACTAAATGTGGCAGGAGAAGACGTTCCCTGCTCCCCCATCAAGACACACGGCCTGTTTGTGCAACCAGCAGACCATCTGGTAAAGGAGGGGTCTGCGAACTGTGGTTCCAGACCTCCTATAGTGATAGAATGGTATAGTAAATCAAAATGAACAAAAAGAAGCACTAAAGCAACAAAAAGAACAAAAATGAACTAACTAACAAATGTGTAGTCCTGAGAAATCGACCCAACAAGATGACCAACAGGAAAAACTAGAATTTGGATTTGTGTAACGTGTGACATCACAAGTTAGACTCAATCATAGTCCAGCGCGAACCTTAATTAATAACTGCTGTTAGTCCGACCACCATGACCCAGTAGAATAACACATTTTAAACTTAATTTTAACCTTTATGCGCTATTTAAAAAAAAAAAAAACGTTACAGTCATACTGTTCATAGTTTAATTCATCACATTTCAAAATTGAATCCTTTAGATGCCAGTTTTGATCATATACCACCAACCGCTTTTTGAAAAATGCACTATAAGTGGGTTAGGGTTCAGGTTAGTGTATAAGTTAGTGAGAAGACTGATTTTGGTGCATTAATACTTTTTGTATAATGTCCCACTGAACAAAAAAGTTACACTTGTAATGTTAACTACAAGATTTGTATTTTGAAATTTAAACTGTAATTCAATTGTGAAAGATCAATATTTTTTCCCAATTTTTTTTCATTTATTTCATGAAGGAGTTTTTGTTTAATTGATATTATGATTTAATGAATCAAAATTCAAAATTAAGCCTTTAGATGCTAGTTTTGATCATATTCCACTAACTGCTTTTTTGAAAAACACACCATAATTCAATATTCTAAAATATAAATATTCTGATGAATACTACCAACACTGGCTGACCAATCTGAATAATTAGTGAGATTGATTTTGGTGCATTGTTATTTTTGTATAATGTCATGTTGAACAAAAAAGATATGGACGATAGACTTCCATCATACAGCCCAACTATCTGATGACACGCAGAACACACAAGCGCACACACAATCTTATTTTGTCATGAACATGTAGGCAGCAGTCCTTATTATCCTACAATCTACAAATATTTTATAAAAAATTATCTATAAATATTTTTTGTAGATATTTTTGTCACAGTGTCCTGTAATCCTTAAGTCTGACAGAAATTATGAAAATTCCAAATTTTTTCTGGTGTGTGCCATGAGGCATGGTTGTTCCTCAGTGGAAAACCACATGAAAAGCATAAATCAACTAGATATGAGGAAAAACCAGAAAATGCTGATTTTTCCTGCCACGGCCAAGGAATAAAAAATAAACAGTTTTTTTTTTTTTTTGGCTTTTTAGGAGTTTATAAAAAGGCCTTATTTTTCACAGGGGTTTCATTGTGTGATTTTTTTACACACTCTCACACTCCTGGAAAATATTTTTTCACTTCAACCATTTTAACTTAAAAAAGGTGATCACTAACTACATTTTAGCTAAAGCCATTTTTTGAGCTGGTTTCCAGCCATGAGTCATTCAAGGATGCCAGTTTGCTGCAAAGGGTCACCATTGAGGTCAGTGGGGGAGGGGCTAAAATGGGGAAATTTTGCAATTGACTTCATTTTTACAAAACTTCATGGAGTTTGAGAAATGGAAATGGAAATAGAGAAATGGGAAAACATATGCAAAATAATTTTTACCTTAATTTAAAGGGGGGTGTGTGTCAAAAAATGTGTTTGTAATGGAAGTCTATGGCACAAATCTTGTACTTAACAGTATGAGTGTAAACAGACTTCCATACCAATTGTCATGGCTGGAGAATAATCACAACCAAAATTATCATGAAAAATGCACCTTCAACTGCACAAATTTCCACCAACAGAGCATAAGGGTTATACTAATCCATCATAGTCTATAGAGCCAAATGCCATGACACCTGACATTTGGTTTTAGTAAACTGACCTCAAAAAGTGCATTTTTCTGTTTTTACAGTAGTACTATATCAGAATATGATATATTATCTTTGCTTTTCTACACTAACATGAAACCATGCCAGGTCATCAATAGTTATACTTAATCAATGTATAACTCAAGGATTGGAGTAAGAGGTGAGAACTGCAGCTTCAATAGTCTACACATTTACACAGGCTATAACACAATCTCTTGATTAAAATCGTAGTTCAGAAACATGTCAGACTAGCATGTCAGATGTAACATTACAGGCAACATGCTGAGAAAAAAAATCAAGTTTTTATTTCTTTTTCGATTATGAAACAGGCCTGAAAGTTCTGAAAACTATACTGCATCATGAAGACACTTTTAATTTACCTTGACCTAAAGCCATTTTGTGGGG
>JAQQAE010014425.1:0-12394 GCA_029823295.1 Pseudamia nigra
AATTAAAAATGTGACATTTTTGGACAGTGAGGCTTATAATCAGGTGCGGTTTATAGTGCGGAAATTACGGTAATTATTAGTTCAATAGTTATTCACCAAAAATAATATTTCCATAATGGTGGTTTTCTTCTCGATCTAGCTGCGTAAATGTTGAAGATATGTCAAATCTGTGGGCACATTACTGAATAAGCAGACTTTCCACTACAATTTGGTGTCAGTTACATGCCTATGGCTTTATTTGTTACCTCACAGTAGCTTTATTCCTCAACCATTATAAGTATAAATATTCTGGATCCTTTATATATGGAGAATTGTTCATATCTAGATCAAACTTTGAGGTTTGATTGACTGATGGTATGATGGCATGATGATACCCTATGTGTTTGTCTAAATTTCCTGGGTGTTACTTGTCATGTTATGAGGACAAATGTTGAATTTGTTTCTATCTCACAGTGGTGAAGAATCCTTTAAAAATCTTTTGGATCCAGACGATGATCCAGATCACTTCCGGAAAATGTCATCCGTATCCATTCATAAGTTTTTGAGTCATGTTGTGAGCAAACAGATAAATAAGCACAGACAAAAACAATCTTGGACAAGTTCAAATTTCAGTGTCCTTGATCTCAAGATGAAGGTCAGCTGCAGCCATTAAAAGTCTTGGAACAGTTTGAAATCAGGACACTTTTTCTGAAAACTTTGAGAGCATGATAACTCAAGAATGAATTCATGTTGGCTTTTCAAACTGGTATAATAGTTGTATTTATGAAAAATCCCAAATAATTATGAATTTGAGGTTAGAGGTCAAATTTTGGTTTAAGGAAATCATCTAGGCCTTTTGAGTTAATTCAGTACCTAAAACTGTTAATGCCACATTCTTCCATTATTCATAGGACTGAATGATTCTACTTTTTTGTTCAGCCACATTCAATGAAACACTAACTTGGTGTCAACCTCCACAATGATAATTTTTAATTTCGTTCAGATAAACAACCTGCCTCAGCGTCAGCCACCAAAGGCCACGATCAATAAGGAATTTTACTGACAGGAGTCTGAGGGCTACCACTGGCCACCAGCAGTGTCATCCATTGTTATCATTTTCAACGTTGTACATTAACTCTTAAGACATTCAATCTGTGAAAGGATACATAAGGAATTATGTAGTAAATGAAAAAGGATTGCTCACTCCAGAACATGTTTTATATTTTAGATAGTCCAAAGTAGTCATGTTTAGTTTTTACGACACGCTCATCACATTCTCTCATCAGATTCACAATGTAACCGCTTTTCAGATCACAAGCGTGGTTTCTCAAGTTAATTTATGCCATTTCTAACCTTCTTTATGTTTTACACTTTGCAAATAGAACTGTTGCTTTTGAGGGGAAATACTAGCATCAACATTTTTTTGCAGTTAGTCTTATTTTCTAGGTACAGTATATCGATATTTTTGATACTCTGGCTGAGATGTTCATGTCAACAGCTGTCTATTTTCTGATGAAGTCAAAACCAGTAAATTTACAGCATTGTTAAATTTGATCATATCAGCAGGGAAACCAATTAATCAGCCATTGGCCTTGGTGTGCAACAGTGAAAGGAGACCCCCTCCCTGTGTAAATATAAAAGACTCATTTTAAGGTAATGAAAACACAGTGGTTGTTATTTTTGCATGATTGTACACTAATGAGAATACAGTTATGAATATTATATTCCATTCCTGTAATTAGACCTCCTCATATTGTACACACCTCTTTAAAATGAGATTACTTTGAAAAAGGAAAAAATAACACTAAAGCCTCAGAAAACAGGTGATTTTACATAGCTGTGATTCTTTTTTTTTTTTTTTTACAGTGGCTGAAACGATTTAAACTACTGTAAATGAACCTTTATGTGAATTTGCTTTGTGCACTACCACTTTTTCAAAGGTTAAGAGGAAAACCTGACCCTGTACATTTGTGAAGCTCGATATTCAGAGGGAGATAGTCGAGCCAGATAATACTGATAAAAACAAACCTTCGTTTACTTGGCTGAATGGCAGTGGGTTTAAATTTCACAGAAACACCTGTATTTATCTAAATGCTTGATATTTGTAAAGGAGTCATGAAGTGAATCCCACGTACAGCCAGCAACAACACATCCAGTATATTCAGTACATCACCTCGTCCTAATACAGTGTTTTATTGGTGCTGTTTGAGACATGCTGATGAATATTTATGGGAGGACACAGGGGAAAACATAGGAAACACAGATAATTATGTACTGTTGATTTGTTGCGTTTGTTGACCATAAATCAATGGCCCAGTACTGTTAGATCAGCTTCCATATATTTAGCCGAATTGATTTGAAGCCCGATGAAACCAGGGAAATCTTTCACAGGTGTGCTGTTGTATCCGTCAAAACATATTGGACCTTTGTGCTCGGCGCTGATCTTAAAATCAATGGAGAGGGACAAAAGTGGCTTCCTGGCAACTTTAGGGAACAGCTTGTGCATCGTCGTCACACTGTCATGTGAAGGGTAGCCGAGGGCCGTCTCTACAGTCTCAGGCTGTCTCTCTGTGAATTATTTATTGAAAGGAGACAGTGACATTTTAACACCCTGTGAGAACAAGGGCGGGCGATGTCTGTCTCACCATTTTATCATAGGTAGCGTTTATTTAAATAATTCATCAGTGTTTTCAAGTTAAGTTCTTGTGTGATGTGAAACACTCATCATGGAACACTTTACAAATGGAATGGATCACCAGATTTACCTCCAGCTAAAAGCAACAGGTTTCAGATGTTTGCCCATGAAAGTTTTACCAGAAGTGGGCAAGGGGTAGAAAATGAATGGATGGGGCATAATTTTTTTTTAACCGATGTCAGGTCATCCACACTGTAAACCTGCTACTGTAACTCTTCCTCTATTCACTACCTACATTACGTACATTAATGCTGAAGACATTCAAATTGTGAAAGAACACGTATGGATTTGTGTAGTAAACAAAAAGGTGTTAAAAAACCATTCTCTTATCAGACTAACAAGGTAGTCACCTGGAATGGTTTTTACACCTTCTACATGTGCTGTTGTCTTGTGCAGAGGAAGGCTGGGTAGACAGTCAATAGTGCTATTAGTGCCATGACAACTACTGTACAAAAGCAGACTGGTGAAAGAAACAGTTACGTAAATGGAAAAGACAGTCCATCATTACCTTAAGAAGAAAAGGTCAGTCAGTCTGAAAAATGTCACAAACCACCAAACACTACGATGAAACTGGCTCTCATGAGCTACCACTGCTGTAGAGAAGAAGTTTATCAGAATCACCAGTCTCAGGTGCTTCCAATTTACAGCACCACATTTGATGGTTTTGCCGACTCCACTTGGGGACACTTTCAGAGTTCTTGAGGTTTTTCAGATTGCCTGGCCATGTCTTAAAAATGATGCTCTCTTTTCTCTTTACAGAACTGTTCATTGCCATAATATTGATTTGATACAGTACAATGCAATACGGTGCACCTTATTTGTCTGCAGTGCAGAACTTTGCCTTGGGCTCAGAGTGTTCCAAGACGTACAAAATCCCAGGAAGTGCAAGTATGTCAAGTGCAAATATTCATTAATTTTTTATTACTATTGTGTCTTGCATACACACAGTATGCCCAGCCCTTTTATGGACTTATAAGACATCATATAAGTGATAGCAACATCCAATGCAAATAAGAGCAACATAGAATTAAAACAGAACCCAATAAAATCTAAGATAAAAACATGCAAAGCACAAGATAAAATCATACAATAAAAACAACAGCAAAACAACTAAGGCTGGCTGCTGTTCAGTGCTCTGATACAAGATGGCATAAAAGAGTTCCAGTAGTGATTCATTCTGCGTTTGCCTCGTTGTAGTAGCACTAACACTGTACATCCATACACATTAAGAAGGCAAGAAATTACACAAGAGGTAGCATTTGTCCAAAATAACACCTGGCTCTAGCTTTGATTTTTATTCCTACGCTGCAGATTTAACAAGTCGCAGCGTATGGTTTGATGCTGCAAGCAGTGCAACAGGCAGACCCTGGCAGTCAGACTGTTCAGTGCTCATAAAGAAGTGCAATGAGACTTAGAGCAAACCTCAAAGCTGCAGGGAACAATGGAGATCCTGACTCCCCAAGGTCACCATTGGCACCCACCGCTATTGCTGTTCTTCACTGTGCAGCCGGCACAATCTCCTGGTTACCACAGCAACTCTTACTACAGACCTCCTGTAGTCAATCACTATCAGCACATATGAACACACACAGATGGGAGGCAGGGGCGGCTGCACGCATGCACGCTCACATTTTTGGTATTCATATACTCAGAAAACTGTATTCGCATTCTTCACGCACAATGACGAACAGACGCATGCAGCTCCATACAATCACCAACAATCTTATCACTGTTTTCTTGATTCATATCTGCCAGCTGCTTGTCTCTTTTCACTGTGAATTGCATTGTCTCTTCAACAGAATGTTCAGACTTGTCCCAGCCTCTGAAAGCCGTGATGGACAAAAATTGCTCTAAAATTCGTTTTTGTGTAAAATTAAAGCCGTGCAGAGTTTTGCAAGCAAATGATGGCTCGTTTGACTATAAAAGGGAAAACTGGTCCTTATTAAAGTGCCAGAGTAAAAGACAGAATCTCTTTCTCCATGCGTTGCCCATTTTTATTGTTGGAGGTTTCATGTGGCTGATGTGCATGGTGCTATGACAGTGCTGCTTTATTTTCCAAAGAGTAATATAAGCAGTGATCTGATTATGGCAAGAGGCGACTTCTGGACTGAGATGGATTTCATGGGAACTTTATTGATGGTTGTGTGCTGCTCTGGAGTCAGCGCACACAGGCGGCCGTTTCAGAATCTGCTTCTAACTCAGTTTTGTCACAAATGCACTTTAAAGGTTACTTCTATAGTGTGTCCAGTTATTACAGCACTTTTTCCTACTATGTGCTTTAAAAGCTCCTGTAGGCTGAACTCCAGCTTTCTTCTTTCCTACACACCTCACTGGGCAGATTTCTGCAATTCTATCTCTTCTGTTTGTGAAACGCGGGTGTAATTTTTCCAGTTCTGTGCATCTGGTGTTTATGGCATTTGAGTAATTTGTCATGAAGTGCTAATGTCTCACTCATAGGTCACTCCTCCAAAAGTCTTCACAGAACATTGAAATTCACAGGAAGGAAAGCTGCCACCGTTTTACCCACTCTGTCTGTGATGCGGTTACAATCGTGTTTCCACAAAAGTGAATCGCTGTGTAAAATGTAAATAAACTGACAAATGTCAGAGTATCTTCAAAAGCACAGCACTGTGAAAAAATTTTAGGCAGCTTGGTTTTCTTATTTCAGCATAAACACGTAGAACCTGAACACACGTTTTGACTAGAACAGAAAATATGAGATCAAGTGACGTAAACCAGGTTTTATTTAGCACATGTCCATGTAGTTTGATCATCTTTCCACAGAAATAGATTTCACACTAAATATTATTTTCTTCTAGATAAAGCCATTTAGCTCTGATTTGTATGATGAGTTTATATTGTGCACATGTTTGTATTTTTACTTACATTCCCACAAAAACAACAAAACAAAGGTGGATATTTGCAAAATTTTCTTCCCTTTTACTGACTTGATCATGAAGTTGATTCATTTTTGTGCATGTGTATGATCATTATAAACTTGATAACAACACAACATAAACCCAAAGTACCTTAAACTTTTGCATGGTACCGTATATGCCCATTTTGAGTATAATGCCACACATTTCAAAAAAGTTGAGCCAGTGGGGAAAAAGCACAAAAAAGCCTGGAAATGTTGTAACATGCTTAAAAACAAACCAAGTGGTGCATCCCACAATTAACTAATTCATTCATGAATTATTGAAAATCTGGGGACATGACAGTCTTGTAGTACTTTTTGTATTATAGTGATATATACAAGGCTAAATAGTGCTTGATATTGCAAATACTGTGGCTTTAATTTGTGTGAATAAAAATACTGCCAACGTGCAGTAACTTGGCAAACGGTGAAACAGAGAAAACTTCTTCTTAAAATTACTTGAAAAATATTTTTTGTTGTTTTTCAAAGCCTTTTCACTATTCTTTTCACATCTAATTTGAGTCATTTTCTTGATTTTTTTACCGAACGAGCAGCCCATGGGTTGCCATGCTAAGTCCCTTCTCTAAGCTACCAAGATAAACCCCCATAACAAAATCCTTACCGAACCCTGCGTGTGTGCTCAGGACTTGAGTTATGTTCTATGATAGCCCTGGGTGATGTGGTTTTGGTCCTGTCCTACGGAGGACGGGAATGTGTGTTTGCAAAACTCACCGCCACTCGCCTGGACCCAGATCTGACAAGCCACTGCCTCCGTCGCCGGCGGTCTGAGTTCTGAATTCTGTGTTCTGAGCCTCAGTTCTGTCTCAGTTCCCACATTTGCACAGCTCTTTAAATTACCTTTGTTTCCCACAGCTGCACCTCATTACGCTGATGAGAGTTCACAAACCATGCCCCCATCCTCCAAAATTTGTCAAATCAGTAAATCCCCGCCGAAAACCACACCTACAGAAACCCAGCATCGTAACAGTTGGTTTGTTCATTTTTTTCTGAATTTGTTCATATTGCTTCTGATTTTGTTTTCTTTTTCTTCATCTTTTGATGCTTTTGATCAATTTTCATATAACTTTGTTCACTTTCATTCATGTTCCTTACCATTTTGTACCTTTTGCTTTTTATGTAGCTCCTTTTTGCTGACTTTTTTGTTCATTTTAAGTCAAAGTATTCACTGATGTATTGCATTTTGCCTTCGCCTTTTCCCTAAATTTTGTAATTACTGTAAATTTAATGCCATCTTGTTAATGTCAGTTTGCCTTTGTGGGACAGTGTAGTGGACGCTGTACATGAAAGGGTTAATGAAGCTAACAGGCAACATGATAAAAATGCATCTCAGAGAGTCTTTTTGAAGTAAAGGTGGAGGTGGCCTCACCATACTATGAAAGATTGTACTGGCAAATCATGCAACAATTTAAGAAGAATGTTTCTCAGTGTAAAACTGCAAATAATTTGGGCATCTCAGATCCAACAGTTTATAATATAATAAAAAAAAATTCAGAGAATCTGAATAGATTGTTGTAACCAAGGGACAAGACTAAAAGCCACAACCTATTGTCATCTCTCCTCATACAAATACCACTGGTTCCAGTTAATCTGCCTTTGTTCCCATGTAGTTAATAGGATTTTAAGTATATATAGGATTAGGGAAAAGTTGTGGTGAGACAGAAAATGCACAAAATACAGAACAAACCGTTAATGAAACATGACACAGTAAAAGGCCAAAACATGAAATATAAAGTGCCACAGGTTTGACTGGATGTCAACAGCTGCACTGAGCACCACCACTATTGTATCCATCTCAATCACAATGCATACTGCACCTTGTTCTATGTTTATTTGTTTAAATAGCATTGGTTTGAAAGAAGTATGGAAAAAATGTACCAAAAGGCTGAGAATGGGTTCAAAAATGTGTACTGGCTGATAATGATCCCGAGGCTCTGAGACAACAATGCATAAAAACATGATTCTGTAGTGGACATCTCTGTAGTCTTTTTATTGTCACTGGATCAACCTTTTTGAAGTGCATGGCTGGTTTCAAATGTAATACAATTCAGTTCTTAGTTTCAACTTTTGAAATGTTATCTTTATTTTCAGTTGAAGTTTTGTAAATCATCATCCTCTGTTTTAAGGAGGGTTGTATTTGTACCACTACCCTACAATAAAAATCACTGACCACTTTATTTGGTGAAAAAGTAATAGAAGAGGCTTATTTCACGTATTATCTATCCAGTTGTGTCATTTCTTCCACTCAAGGCCCTCTTTTCTTTTCACCATTTCCTTGAATGAATGTCAAAATGTTGAAGGTTAATAATAAGTTAATTGCAAGCTTGGATGTTTTGATTTAAGGCTTCCAATCGCCTGGCTCAACAACAACAACAACAACAAAGAGCCTGTTTTATTTTGGCCCGTGGCCATGGCTTTCCATTTCCTAATGTCTGTTATTTGATTACACATCCATTAGTTCACTGGTGATCATGTCTTTGCCAGTAGGTCACAATTTCCTGATGTGGTTTGTTTATGCAGCTAATAAGACTACACACTCCAAACCTGGAGTCCAAGAACATAGAGAGTTCAGTCACTGAATGACACTGAATTAAACAGTTATCCTAGGAATTTTCTTTGTTCAAAATGAGGCAACCATTTTGTGTTCACCAGCTCAAATCCATATTACAAATAGCATTTTAGTTATACTAATCACATTACCAGTCAACAGTTTGGACAAAGCTTTATTTTCAGTAGTTTTAAGAATAAAAACAATATTTTTATTCTTTTTAGTATTGTATATTAATACTGAAAAAATCCAAACTACAAAAGAACACTTATGGAATTACATAGGAAGCAAAAAAGTATTAACCCAGAACATGTTTTATATTTCAGGTTGTCCAAAGTACACACATTTAGTTTTGGTGACAGGTTTATATTCTCTAATCAGACTCACAAGGAAATCACCCACAAGAGTTCATCAGAGTTGAGTTAAGTTTAGCAATTTCTTCCCTTCCTTATCAGTTGTTTTGTGCATTGGAAGGTGGGTTAATAGTTCCTGTTAGTGCTACTACAACTACTGCACATACTGCATCTGTTATAGGGAAGTAAAGAGAAAAGAAATGAAGGTCAGTGGAGGCACGATCGCTTTTGAATACTGGAGGTATGCACAGCTGCCAGTCAGGTCTGAAATCACAAAGTGTACACCGGCCTTAATTCTAATAAACTTCTCTGCAGCAGAGGTAGCTCTTGGTCTTCCTTTCCTGGGACGGTCCTCATGAGAGACAGTTTCATTATAGTGTTTGATGGTTTTGGTGACTACATTTTTTTAGGTTTCAAGTTTCTTAAAGTAGCAATGGACTCTCATTTCGCTTTACTTAATTACTTAATTGCACAGCAGTAGCACTAATAAGGGTTTTGACTCTGTGCCCACTCTTCCTCCGCACAAGACAACTGACAGTTGTCATGTGCATGTTGCGAAGGCAAGAAATCGTTTGAGGTGACCACGTCATGAATCTGATGAGAGAATAGCATGAGTGCGCAAAGCCATCATCAAAGCTAAATTTGGCTACTTTGGAAAAATCTAAAACATGTTCTGGGTTGTTTAACACTTTTTTGCAACATAATTCTATACATGTTCTTTCACAGTTTGGACATCTACGATAGTAATGTACAATGCTGAAAATAATAAAAATGAAGAGGACTCTTGATGGATGTGTATAAGCTCCAAGGAAATGACAATTATTAAAACGTCTGGTCATACTGTTACAAATAAACACTATTAAATGAGCAAAATGAGGGCGTATGTGAGAGTTACTGTGATCACAGATGCTCAGATCATCGTGTTATCTTCCTGCCAATAGTTTAGACAGATGGCATCATTTGTTGGAGGTCTTTGAGAAAAAAATGGATAAAGTGCCACAAGATTGGTGCAATGGTCCAATTACAGTTACAAATGGCAGAAATCTACTGAGTGCAACACTTAATAGAAAACAAGGTTTTTTCATTAGGAGTTCATCAGAGTTTTGTCAAGAGCTGGAGGTGGCACAGAATTTGGCAGCCATGCAAATGTGTATGCAGCAACAACCCCTGTGTTTTATGTATCCATCAGTTAATGATGTGATTCATTAAAATGACACCCATCATGGCATTCAAGATTCAAGCTTCAAAAAAGTACTCATAACCACATGGTGCATCTACAGGCCTTTTAAAGTCTAAGAATGTCTTAAGTTTAACAAACATAATGTTTTTAAAGCTATTAAATAATCTTACATTTGAATTGATCAGGTCTTAACTGCTGTAAACATTCAACCTCATGTCCACATGTCTAAAACTGTGTCCAACTGTGTTTTTCATTGTGTTCAAATTCATGAGGCAAAATTTATGTTTGCTTCTTTTTATGAAATATTTTGTTTATATTTTTGAACAATGTGTGGATCATTTTGTTCATTTTTGTTCACTTTCTTAACTATTTTCTCATTTTCTTTGCTCAATTCATTTTTGTTCACTTTTTGTGATTTTTCTTTTTTTTTGGCCATTTTTACTCATTTTCTCATTTAGTTTGTTCAATCCTTGTTACTTTTTGCGGAATTTCTTTGGTTATTTTTTGTTCACACCGCATAATCAAAATCAACTTTTAAAAGTTATGTGTGAACTAATGTAGAATATTGTCCAAAACTCAGTCTTAAATTTGGTTAAATTGATCTCAAAATGTATTAAACTTTAAATTTAAACATCTGATACCTGTAGACACCCTGCTGCACACATTCAGTTTGGAAATAATCATGTTTCAGAAGCTAAATCAGTGACTTTTTGCTTGTCAAATAACAGGAAGATCTTCTGTGATTATTCAATCCTAGATTGTTGCTTCTCCGCTAATTAAGATAAACAGTTAAAGTAAGTTTTTCCTCCCTGTCATCTTTGTCTGGCTCTCGGTGGTTCTGTTAGGTTTACTCTCTGTATAGTCTGGAGGTTTCAGCCTGCATTTGTGAAGTGTCTAGACATGACCTTGGATTATGATTGGCACTATACAAATACAATTGAACTGAATTGAATATACAGCATGTAACAAAATTGTTACAGTGTCAAAATGTCAACAGTCTGCATCAGAAGTAACAACAGAATTTCAGTTACTTTTTGTAGTATTTTTTCATACCAGCAGTCCCTGTTGTTGTGGTGTATGAGATATTTCAGTTGAGATATTGTGCTTAATCCCACTCTGAAATAAAACTCATGTCATATTCACTCAGGCACACACCGTGTCATGCAGCAGTGAGTCAGGTGAACACTCAGTTTGTCAACAGCAGCTCAGCACTGAGGCCTCTGAACTCTGTGGATGACAACCAAACACATGCATTGGCATTTATCTGCTACTTCTGGAAAAAGCTCTGGATTTGATCTTAGGATCAGCTGTGTAGCAGCAGGTCTATGTATTGTCAAGTATCTGGTGATACAACAGGAATCGTGACACAGAGGTCTTGACATTGGTAGGATATTGCATACACCTAGTACTGGATTGGACCTCCTAGCTATCAGAAGATATTACACTGTGGTCATAAAGTGATGGACATGATCAGCATCACCAGGTGTGTTTGCTCATACTTGAGATAGCAGTGTGCAAGACACCTGGAAACTTGCAACCTGGCGCCTCACCTTTGGTGTGAAATAGAGACCCTGAGTCCTGGTCTCTAAGGGACCAAGGGACCACTGTGTAAAAAAAAAAGGAGATAATTTTCTAACCCTCACTGAATTCTGCCACTATTTACACTTATCTTTGTCCATTTAAAAGATTACTTTCAGAGTCAAAAAAGTGGTCATTTGTTGTAAAACTGCTGAGATATAAGACAGAATTATGAAGACTACAAACAGGAAGTCACAAACATCATGTCATTCTGATAACTTTGTCTCTTTACAGTCTGTTCAGAGCTGTTGGAGTGTCAGCATCTCGACATGAACACACATGTAATGACTAAGGGTGGGGAAAAAATGGATTCACATACTGTATATCACAATTTTCCATGTGATGATTTTAAATATTGATATTTCTCCTCAGAATCATTTATTTTTTATTTTTTATGGGTGACCACACCTGATGTAGCTCCTGACCCCTGACATAGTCCCAGCTTTTTATTTTCCAATAGCACTCCCTCAGTGTGCCATGAACACTTAAAAAGTAAAAAGCACTTTACTTTAACCTGCTGTATATTTTGTTTTGTATTTTAAAACTTAGTAAATATTAAAGGCAGGCATTTCTGTTGTATGTAGGGTTGAGGTTCTCTATTCATTTTGGTTGGAATTGACTTATTTTCTATTGATGAGCAAGTGGCACTAAATGCAACAGGTACAAAGAAAATGGTTGTGTAAGTTATGTACCACTTTTCCTGTGCAGCTGAAATAAATGTCACACTGACAGACTAATATCTGATGTGCAATGTTTTTAGACATGACTAATAATATATTCATGTTGGGTTGAGAAGTGTGTGATTCAGCTTGTTTTTGATAGGAAAACCGCAATACTCAATGGTATTGAATTACAGTACTTGTAAATTGAATCGGCATCCAAACGTTGTGATAAAATCGAATCGCAAAAAAAGTACATCGTCCCAGCCCTGGTAATGACTTAACAAGGGTTAATTTGTCAAGGTGGTGTCCATTTTTGTGTTGACATTTTCCACATGAGACAAGGAATGCAGTCTACTGAGCATATCACACAACACTAACTGAAATTTCATTACGCGTGTTAGAAACTGTGACATTCTTTTTTTTTTTTTTTTTTTTTTTTTTTTTTTTTTTTTTTTTATTAAAAA
>JAQQAE010014426.1:0-12394 GCA_029823295.1 Pseudamia nigra
TGGCACATTAGGAATTTATACTGGGCAGAGTCGGGGGGGGGGGGTATCATTTCAGAGTGTTTGCAAGACTTCTTAAAAGCTAGTTGCTTCTCCAAAGGATTTCTAGGAGATAGGTACCTTTGTGTCATTTTTGTTTGAGTACATCCCAACAAAAACACTGTATTAATCTACCCATCTCTATGTACCACTTTCACTTAAGTTTGGTTTTGAATCCAGACCTTCTAGTTCTAGTTGAGCATTTAAGAGTACCGCTCTACCATTATGTGCTGGTTAAGTCACCTTTAACTGAAAAATTCTGATTTGATAATTAACTCCGTTTTCCAGTAACAATCCCGTGTCTCTCTGTGACCATCCTATCACGCCATGGACGCCCTCCACTCTTGCCACGAGGTGTTTTTGATCAGATTCCATTTTCTTCCTTGACGTCAGCATGGCTGCTTCCCTGCCTGGCTGTTTATTTTCCTACAGATCCCAGAGTGATGAGAGTTTATATGACTGATATGGAACAAATGAGTGTTGAGGAGCTCCACAGGCACAAGGAAGGAAGCAACGTTTGAGAGGCCTCCAGATACCTGCTGTCAAATGTTTTCACGCTCAGTTTCTCCAAAATGCAGACAGGCTTCTTGGCTAAAGACACATATTTTTGTAAAAAAAAAAAAAAACAGCTATTGAAGCTTCTGTTTTTTATTTCCTAAGCTCTGCAACACATATTACATTTGTCTGTGTAATGTAGGTTTCGTTATGTTGTCTGGCAATCTTTTCACTTTCCTTTGCCAGATTCCAGTGTAACGCCATCATCAAGGGTTTGTTAATAAGGAGCTTTGAATGACATTAATGCATATAGAAAGTTGAATCTGCTATGACTGTCTGACGACCAATCTGGCCAAATAAGGAGGCCTTTCAGTGCTAGAAATTCAATAGCATTTTCCTCCCAAAATCTGAAAAGGAGTATAACATAGTTGTGCGTTTAAAATTGTTTTTTCCGTTTTATTATTTTGATCATGTTTATCATTTTGCTTTATTGCTTTCAATTTTTTCCTCATTTTGTTGTACTTTTGTTTTGATTATATTGCACAGTTTCAATACTTGACTTTAGTATTTAAATCATTTTTGTACATTTTGCTGCTCATTATTTTGATTCTGTTCAGTTTTTTTGATTGTTTGGATCATATTTGTCAATTTGCTTAATTGTTTTGTCATTTTTTTCCTCATTGTGTTGTGCATTTGTTGATGTTTTTTCAGTTTTGTTCATTGCATTGAACATTTTTAATTTTCTTGATTTTTTTTCTATACTTTTACTCATTTGCCGTGTGCTGTGTTTATTTTTGATTCATTTTGGTAATTATTTTTGTTGATTTGTGCTTCATTTTTTAATAATTATTTTTGCTTATTTTGTCACTAAGTTTGTTTTGGATAATTTACTTGATTATTTTATCAATTTTGTCCTCACTTCTTGTATCTCATGTTTTATATTTTTGTTTCTTTTTTTCATTTTTGTGTTCAGTTCATAAGTACTAATTGAGTTGTGTAACATAGTATAGGTACATTTTTTCCACCATAAATGTAACTGAATCAGAGTAAAAAGTATCCTGTAAAACAACTACTCCCAGAAGTACACTTTGTGGAAAAAATTCCAGGTATTGTGGGTAACACTTGAGTACTACCCACTTCTTCTGTAACATAATGTATGAGTCATATTAATTACAATCCACAAAAACCCAAACCACCATGCTGACTGTCATTTGAAATGGCACAGATCTGTTATTTGTGTCATGTCTGGTCCCACTGGTTTGATTTTCATCCTCTGTCCTCATGTTAACGTCACAGCGGAGAATCCATCTCAGTGATTCGCGTCTCATTTATCATGTAGCCTTGACTCTGCTACAATCAAAGCAGTGAAATCACCTGGTAAGTATGCCTGACACCCCAACACCTAAAAAGGTGAAGATGACTAGTAAAGTAAAGACACGTCTGACTGGACAACACCTGTCTGTTGCGTGTGTGTACCAGACTTTAAAAGTTACTGTGTCCCTGATTTATGAGATAAAACATTAGAAATCCATGTCTGCAAATTAGGTTATTGCTGCACAAGGAAATAGCATTTAGCACAAGTCTCAGTAAAACATAACATTTATGTAGCTGATTGCTTATGCTTTCTGCTGATTTATCCCTCTACTCCTCTATATCACTCAGACAAATTTTGTACTTTGTTTCACTATGTTTAATTACTTTTAAAATGAACATTTATACAAAAAATAACAAAACATGCTTTCAAAATACATGAACTGTTAATGACGAGCTGTTTTTCATACTTGCTTTATATATATACAAATTATAGTGATTTTTCCTTGAAAATTCTCCCAGTTTCATTTAATTTAAAAATATTATAAGAATAGCAACTAATTTGGGCATCATAAATTTGCTTTTCCTCTATCTTCTGCCATTGATCTCGGAGCGGGATTCACAGGACTACACTCCAAGGCCAAAAATCTACATTAGTTATCTTTTAATAAACTGCATGCAGTATATTTTTCTGCTTTTTGTAGAGGTCTATCTATAATAATAATTAATCTTCTCAGCCTTCATCCCAGCTTCTGAACCAATATATACTCAATTCAATTCACATCGTCCATTCATCCATCCATCCATTTTCTATGCTTTAATCCTCCCAGCTGACATAGGGCTAATGCTTGGTACACCCTGGATGAGTCTCCAGTTCATCACAGTCAATTCACTTCACTTCAGTTATATTGGCATACACAGAGACAATCATGATGCATGTCTATCTCAAGAAGCTGCACAAATTCAAACTGAGACCTTAAAGGAAAATCTTCCAGTACTTCAGTGAAGCCCACCATCAGACCCAAGCTGTGGGCACATGCCCATCTGTCTTGGAGTTAGTGGATGGGAAAGACAAAAGAGAAAGTACAGTGGACAACACACTCGGTACAGACAGTAGTCAGGTTCACTGGCTGTGAGTGCACATCAGGAACATCGGAGAGACATGCAAAAAGGCACAAGGAGAGAGAGGAAATCACAGACAGTGGATAAGGTGGACAATGTAACTAACAATGTGCCTCATGGCCATAACTCTCCTGTGTATCATCCATATTTTTAATATTTGGTTATGTATATATGATAATTTATTTTAAGATATGCATTTTAAGTCAATTGTAACAGCTTAAGAGAAATATATCATCATCAGTAGTTTGGGATGTTTCCTGGTTCTGGTCATAGCTATTGCATCATTAAAGCAGAGTTTGCAAAGAGGAAATTAAGTCACAAACTAAACACAAGTTCCATGTCATGCTACTCAGGTATCCATCCCATGACCTGATATACACTACCTGTATTGTGCTGTATTCTGTTCTTTACATTTTATGATAGCAACGAGCCAATATCACATGAAACTGTGGCCTATTTTCCTTCAGAGTGATCACGGCCCACAGCGTCACCCAGTGACACTGTGAAAATAGAGCCAATGATATGATCTAGCCTCGTCCTACCAGATGACGAGATGAAAGCAAACCGGCACATTACCCCCTTGTCCTTGCTTTTTTCTGTTTTGTTTTGTTGAAGTAGCCGGCAGCAGTAAGTAATGAACATTTTTGAAACAAGGCCAGTGTTACCTGTGTTTGCAGAGCACTTAGGGCCACTGGCGGCTTGTGGACCTCTTGCTTATCTTTGGGTTGAGTAATGTGTGTTTGTGTATCTGAGGATGCAGCCTGGCTCTGGCTGAAGTCATCAATCAATGCAGGCCTGCAGCTGGTTACCTCACAGTCACTCATAGAAGGTGAGGTTGTTGTTTTACCAGTGGAATACAGTGTGCATCATGCACAGTAAGACGATAGACAGGATTGGATGCATTCATGTAAATCCTCTGTGTGAGAACGAAAGCTATAGAGGCTGTGTCAGGAGAGTCACCCTTATTTGCTTAGCCAAAGCTGTGGCTGAGCTCTCCGCTATGAGATTAAATCAGCAGTGGTTTGCATAATATAACTATTTACAACAATGTTGTCCAGTGTGTTTATAAAAAAGACCTTAAATACACCTTGATCTGATGATCTTTAGAGTGAGTACATTTTCCACACGCATCAATAAGCCTACTGCTTCTGCTTCGTCTCCTGCAGCATCTGTTGCACCAAAACACAATTGAACAGGGCAGAAGTGGAAAAGGAAACCTTTATATCCAGTTAAGTCTGCTTCTTATCTGTGGAGCAGAATTTAGACACAGACTGACACACATCTTCATGATTTGTGTGAAATTTAAAGGCACAGGCAGGCCTTCATAAAAAATATGTTGGATTAAATTTGTCAGGGGTGCAAGAAGCAGAACTTTGTCACTAATACAGTTTGTTTATGACTGATGAATCTTTGTGATTATCAACCGAAGTCATTGTTGTTGACTTTGTGCAGCTCCTAAAAATATGACTTCCTCTTTAGTGGAAAACAGGAGAGAGGTTGAAAGCAGGTATAATGGATTCAGCCAGCATCCATTCACATTAAAAATGTGCTGAAATGTATCAAATCCTATTAAACTACTCCACCATTCCCTTTTATTTCTGTACAGAGGTGAGTGATCTTAAACTCTTATATGGTGACCTCCTCTATTTTAATTGTGCATATGTGCAGGTAAAGCATCAGTTCTATTCTGTTTGAGAGTTCACAATTCAATTTATTGAACATGATTGTTATACTAATCATTATGATACAAGCATTTGGATAAATCAATCACATGATCTATACTGTTAAAATATAGTTTCTCCCTTTGCATCTCCCAGACATCTGAAATGCACATTCAGTCAGACAGCAACACAGCACAGGGATTGTTGTTGGACGTGGTTCATTTCTGGATGTACACATGTTATTCAGGTGTCCAGGCAGGTAGGTTTTCATCCGGTGTATGTTGCACCACAGTTAGATGAAACATATGAAAAGAAAATATTAATATACATGGTTACATGCAGGTTTTGTGCAAAGCAAAAATAAAAAAATCTTATCATTTCCATCTAACCACTGAGAAGATGATGAATAATTAAGAGAAGAGTCTGTTGATGCTGCAGGGGTTTAACCAAGCTGAAGTCGTCTCAGTCTCCTTTGTTTGTTTTTGAAGCCAACAGGCATGAGCTCATACAGTATTTTACAACAGGTCTGCAGTCAGATGTTCAGCACTCGCAGGTCAGATGTTTGGAGTGGTGTCGTCCATGTGCTCTGCATTGTCTCTGCACAACAGCCATTAACAGGCAGATGAAAGAAGTGTCCACATTGGGCCCTGGCTCCAGGCTCCCTCCATCCATCACAATCAACGCCAGCAGTCACCCCAATTAGGCCCCCGGAACACTCAGGGCCACTGCTTGATTGTTAACACTGTGAAAAATACAGAACGCGGGGAGGGGGGGGGCAGCAGTGGATGAGGGGTGATGACGGGATGTGGAGGGCTTAGAAGAGAGGTGGGGAGAGACGGGTTAGAAGGGGGGGCAAGGTCAGATTGCTGGCGGCCCCATTTCCTCTCTAATGGCCTCAAAATGAGGGAATATGAGGGAATGTGGCCCCGTAAAACAGGTGACCCGAGAAATAGGAGGGGGGCACACCCACCTTCCAGCCCTCATTTTACTTGGGCAGTACTGTATATGCACATCTGCACATAAGCCATTAAAAGAAATGAATGGATGGTCATGTATAAGAATAACTATGCATGTAAGGCGCATTAAAAGAACACACAGGGGAAAGGTTAGAAATGTAAATTATGAGCATAAGTATGGAAAGGAGAGGTTATCCTAACATAATCATGCATGTAACACTTGGCCACAAACATGCTGTGTCATTTCCAGGCATTCTCATAACCCCCTCCACCACTAATCAAAGATTGGCCTCAGTTCTCTCATTGAAAAGCGGTTAAGAGCTGTGGTGTACTTGGCAGAGCAAGTAAAGCCTGATGAAATTTATAGCATTTACAGTAAACTGCCAGAAACACCTGGACTGGAGAGCGCCAACTTTTGCATAGCCTAAACTTGTGCGCACATTTCTTTCCTGTAGTAGTACATTCAGTACTTCAACCAAATTGTTCAAACTTATATTTTAACTATTTGGTTACAGAGGGAACAGACATGTCAAATCAGATTAAAGTTCCATACCAATGAGGCTGAGTTATTAGCTTTAGGTCAATAAAGCTTGAATGCGCCCACTTTCCTACTATAAATATTTGTCAGTGTGTGATTGTTGCTTTACCTGTTGAATTTAATTCTAATACCCATAACAGATTACAGCATGGGCTGAGATACATGGGTGAGGCAGCTTGAGTCATCAACACACTGTGGTCACACATGAGCAACACCTAATAGGTACCCAACATGCACATGTAAGACTGAGTGTGCGAGGTTTGCATGTTCTCAGATACATTTTCTGCTGATTTGTTTTTCTGTTATGTTTGTTTGATAAATGACGACATGGGTGATGCAGTGGTTAGCACTAGTGCCTCACAGCAAGAAGGTTCTGGGTACGAATGGTGGGGCCTCTCTGTGAGGAGTTTGCATGTTCCCCCTGTCTGTGTGGGTTCGATTGAAAACATGCACTAGGGGAGCTTAGGTCACTCTAAATTGCCCATCGGTATGAATGTGAGAGTGAATGGTTGTCTCTCAGCCCTGTGATGAACTGGCGACTCATCCAGGGTGTACCCTGCATTTGCCCTAAATCATCTGGGATAGGCTCCAGCCCCCTCCCCCAATTTGTATTTATTGTATTAAGTTATTAAGTTTTTATTACATATAATACCAAGTGTTGTAGCCAACAGGTACAGCTCTGGTAGAATAAGAAAAATCAAGTTTGGTATCCTCTCCTCTGCAAACAAATTTGCCCAAAAACTAGTAGTTTGCTTCTTTTTCCTTTTTTTTAGCAGACTGTACAGTACGTTCCTGTGGATTTGGTTGATTCTGATGAAATGGAGTGTATGAGTTATGACACACTACTCTCTGGTTAGCTCATTGACTGAGTCAAGGTCTGTTTTGAACCATTTTCTCTGGCGCCCTGGCTGCATGTGCCAAGTTCTAAGCAAAGCCTGATGTTCCTACCATTTCTGGTAATATAATCTCATTTCATTTGGGTTAATAAGTGAAACCAACTGGGCTCTGTCGCTTTTACTGTCAGAGTGGGTGGGAGGGAGTGAGCATGTAGTGGATACAGTGTTATAAAAGAGTATTCTTTGTGTTTAATGATGCGTCTTGCGTGCATCTTGTGTGCACATATGCTTGTATGTATCCTAAAGCAATGTTGGATTTTAGCTGGGAACATCAGAATCCCATAATGATCTAAATACTTTTTCAGAGGATTGTATGAGACATTGACCTGGATGTGTTTTTGTGTCTCTGCATGTGCGTGAGTGCATGTACAACTGTGGTTATTAAGTAATAAATGCCATCCGTGTGTCCTGTTTTAGCCTGGCTCCTCACTCTACAATGAAAGCATCCAGTGAGGCCCAACTCCTCAATTTTGCCAGTGTATGTTTTTATGATAAACAAATATGGACTATCCATATGTGAACCAAAAATAACTCTTCTGTCAGTATTTGATAGTACATGTATACCTGATTTTTTGTGCTATATATGTCACAGATTTTAATAGGTCAGATCATAACCTGCCTATTGATGAGAACATACATATTCAAACTGGGGGGCCCAGAGTTATGGTGGGGGGTGCAGAAGAGCTGTTATGTGCACTACACTGCCAGCAAAGAGGAGCTTTGTAAACATGAAGCTAATGAAGAATCAAGAACAAATACAGTACTACAATTACCAAAAAAAAAAGATGAGAAAATGTGAGCTGCTGTTGTTCATATCAAAGACTGTATAGTTACTGGTAAGTCAGGTGTGTGTTACATAAGAAGAAGTTCTGAAAATCACACCAGAAACAACATTTAAAACCACAGCTGGGTCCATGTCGGGTTTTCATTCATATCTTTTTATTTACTGTATTTACTGGACATTGGGTTAAAGTCACTGAAACAACATGAGTGGCTAATTGTTACCATGTGTCATTAATTAAGGATGCATTCGTGGGTAATTTACCCTTGTCTGTCCATATTTCACAGGATACATTCTTCTCCATATGATATCACTGTGTGGATAAAATACTTTTACTTTACTGTTGTATTTCAGAAAATACTGCTAATGCAGGGTACCTGTACAGCAACTCTAAAGTAAAGCGTTTGATGCTGACTTGTGTCTCTCTGTATGGTCAGTTCTACTGTTCAGACAGTCTTAATAGAGAACAATCTAAATATGAAATCTCCCTCCACTTTAGATTAATATGTTTTCATATTCATAGCTTCCAATATAAAAGTGACTTTTTTATTATTTTCAGTTACTTACACACTGAAGTTACATTTTTTTGTTAATTACAGGCAGTGTTTATATGAATTAGTAAATGACAGTGTGTTTATGGGTGCATGTATATAGAGAGGCCTGGAAATATTTTCATAGACTAAAAGGAGGCCCTGTTGAAAAGTTTTGGAATCACTGGATTACATTAAATGTGTCCTTGGTTTCATGAAGAAATGCACTTTTAATCATGGAAATGAAGTCACCAATGCAGAGCCTTTAGTGTATCCATTTGTGCATCACATGATAAATGTAACAAGACAGAAATGAACTAAAAGATGTAACAACATAAACCAGACAGGGAGGATGAGATTTTGGAGAAAAATGTCTTAAGGTCAAGGTTCTGTTCCTGAGAACTGATTTGTACATTCTAGGGTAGTGTTTGTGTTTTCATGTTGAATTTTAATTTATTGGGCGTTAAAATAAATACTGCAGCCTTTACATTTGCCAATGATATTGCACAGAAACAGCAGTTAGACATTAACTTTTTATGCTTTTTTTTACTTTTGTGCTACATTTTAGAGCATGTACTTTTTTAATTTCACTGCAAAGACATTGAGTACATTGAGTTCTTCTATTTTTAACAGAGCTCATTGTTATCTGTCCTGCAAAAGAAGAAGATACGTACTTGCCAACTGTGATGAGACATTGACCTGGGTGTATTTCTGTGTCTTCTCATGTGCGTGAGTGCAAATATGATTGCGGTTATTAAGTAATAAATGCCATCCAGATGTCCTATTTTTAGTCAGGCTTCTTCATTCCACAGTGAAAGCATCCATTCTGTTGCAGCAAGGCCTGTGTTTGTCCCAAGGCCGGAAGCAGGGTAGTGGTGGTCGTGGGCTGTATGGTTTGTTTGTAACTTAAATCCCTCTCTCTGCATTGGCCTCTTCCTCTGTCATACCCACCACCACACCACCACCCCCTCCCTCCCTCCTCTGGAGCTGAAAGGCTGTTTTTTTTCACTGAGATCCCATCTGAAGGGTCAGAGGACGGCTCAGGCCTCCTTGTTGAGAAGGGGCGACGTGACGGATGAGAGAACCTGTTTGGTGGAACGAAGAATGGATGTGCGGGTGTAGCTTATACCCCTATCTTCTATACAATACACCGTAACCAGCCCATATCCACAGACAGCCGTGTCTGACGGGCCTGACAACAACACTAAAGGTGTGGAATTGCAATTGTGCGAGGGGATTTTCTGTGCCTTCACGCTCAAGACAAGGGCCACTCAGCAGCGGGCTGTGCAAGTGTGTGTGTATGCGTTCAGAGAGCTTGTGAGAAAGCCTGCATGTGTCCACACATGTGATTTAATGGAATCTCAAGCAGGACTCTGCTCTCGCTTTAAATTATGTGATTGAGTTCCCCACAACAAACGTACACAATCAAACCAGATGTCCACGTCTATTTGGCTGACTGCCACACAGTTATGGAAAACCCCCTCCTCCCCTAACACACTCACATACACAGGATGTACTGTGCTGTATGCAGGGAAGAAAACTGACATGTCACGCTAAGGGGTTAACGGAGGATAATGATTTGCTATTAGACCAGGAGGTGGGCGTATAAACACAGAGTTCCCTGGGAGACTCTCCTGATTTCTGACCCACTATGAGTGTCTGTGTGGGTGAGTTGTCCTTCATACATTCCTTCACATTCCTGAGGATCAGTGTTAGGAAGCTCAGTGTCCTGCCAGCTGTGCGTAGATTTAATATGTCTGCCACTCATTTTTTTTGCAAAGTCATGTGGGTAAAGCACTTCCTCTAGATTTCCTTATTTGCACCTTAAAGCAGTGGTATGTGTCTGAAAGTGTCATTTGCCACCCAGCCAAATGAACTGATTAGAAATCATACAAAAAAGAAAATAAAAATGTACACTTCCAGTCAAAAGTTTTAGAACACTCCTATTTTTCCATTTTCTTGTTGAGTTTCAAGCAGTTTAAGTTCAATGTATAGCTTGAAGTGCTACAAAGCTATTGTAAAGTATATAAAATGAAGACTCAAAATCATGAAAAAATAAGCAGTATATACTACGCTCAGTAACACTGGAGATGAATCTGCTGAAGATGCTGAAACTAGATGCAATCACAGGAAAATGTGCTGCCTCTGTTAAGTGCCAAATACCACTGGGACCTGAAAAATAGAGGCAGCTTTATTGGATGTTTACAGCTGCACATGTTGGAGCTACATAACACCAAGGACACTAACCGACATGAGCATCAACGATATTTCTACCAAAAAATGGTCATTTTTCATTCATTCAAATTTAAAATAAGTATTGATGATCAAAATTTGAGTTTGAGTTTACAGTATTTTATTTGAACAGTTAAAATAACAATATTACAAAGAATATTAATTGTCCCATGCAACCAAAAAAAGGAATCTGTTCAAGTACAGGAAGAAGACAATGCTTATCATGTCCTGCCTGTTTTTAAATATTCATGAGTCATAACTACTCATAAATTATCTTCGTAAAAACTAGCCAAATGGAATCAGTAAGTAACATAAAAATATTCTCTGTAAGTAAGTGTAGTGTACAGTAGTGCATGGTAACTCTATTGCTAATGTTTTTTTCAGCTGAAATGTGCTCATGTTTGTTTTCCTCCTTGGTTTGTTTCATCAGGTTAGATGTGAACACAGTAATTGCACTCGAACCAAAATAACTGGACTTTTTAAAGAAGGTGGCCACCACTTGCTCCAAAATAAACCCTGGAGGGGTTTGTTTGTGTTGAGAACATGATCTGATCTCAATCTGATCCATCTACCAGGTGTAAACAGACCATGTAGCCAGCTGTGCTTTGCATTCTGGGATGTGACAGCTTGTGTCCTACTAGAAGTTATTTCTTTTTTTTAAATTTCAGTTTATTAAAGGACAGTGTATGATTACATTAATCATTCATAAGAATAAAAAGATGCACATACCAAATTTAGCAAAAAGCTAATCTCCATCTGTAGTCCGTAACCCAACGATGAGCCTTATGGAAATATGGGTATACAAGAACTTATGTCTGTATTTATTTGCTTCTGCTCCAGACACTCTGACCAATAAACACAGTGACCACTCACACCTGATACTGTCATGACTCATAATGATTCATTTGGATTCAGTTCAATTGTATCTGTATTAGTGATCGACCAATATGGGTTTTTCAGGGCCGATACCGATACCGATTATTAGTAGTTAAGGAGGCCAATAACCGATATTTGGAACCGATATTGATTTGCAGTAAAAATGTAAAAATTGGTTTACGAATTACTGATTTGATACATGCATATACCCGGGGTGTGTGTGTGTGTGTGTGTGTGGGGGGGGGGGGTGGCCATGTACAATTTCTACCCAAAATTGAAGCCAACAAACCGCAGGGGAGAACACAAGAAACAATGACATCAAGAAAAAAAAGATGAGCAGCATACCACAAGACTTACCTGAGGTGTGAATCTCCTCCTCTCTCCTCTTAATTATTGGTTGGGATTCGGATAATTGAACCTCGGCAGTTTGTGGCCACATTTAAGACGATAAAACCTTTACCAGCAGGCAGATTTCCACAAAAGAAGAGGGGGTTCTGGAAGCACGCCATGAGGGGAAATCCACCCTATAAAAGAACACGCATGTTACTGCGAGTGTGTTCAGTCCAATACAGCTGTGTGTTTGCAGAAACAGAAACAGAAACAGCCAAGTAAAACTACTGTTACTTTATAATTATGATGACTCAAGTAGAAGTAGTTGTTCATTTTTTTATATTTTATAACTTATTTGGCTAATTTTATTAATGTTTTATTTATTATACAGTTCATTTAGTTCATTTTTGGAATATGTTTTTTTTTCTTTTTTTTGTTTCCTTTGTTGATATTTGTGTATTATTTGGCTAAATAGTGATCTTTTTATTATTTTGGTCCTTTTGCTTACTTTGTTGATATTTCTCTAACTACATATATTGGATATTTTGTTAATATTGTGGCGCTGGGCGGCCATGTGGAGTAAAAACGGCGAGGAAACCGGCGGTTCACACACAAGCACTTTATTCCCCC
>JAQQAE010014427.1:0-12394 GCA_029823295.1 Pseudamia nigra
TCTCACAGAATTACATTTAAAAATATGTGGTGTTTATGGCTCTCTAAGCCAAAAAGGTTCCCGACCCCTGGTATAGAGAGTCTATGTCCAACCCCTTCTGGTTTTGACGCATGGGACCTAACTTCAGAAAAACATCACATTACAGTCTACGGTCAGCGTCCCAATTGAACTCTGCCACCATTTCCATGTTTGTCAATTTAAAGGAAACCTTACGAGTCAAGAAAGTCAGTTTTTGTAGATATGTTGTGATATGCAGTAAGTCTGCAAAAATCTGTAAATAAAGACTATAAACAGGAAGTAACTTTGTTTCTCAACAATCTGTCCAGAGCTGCTGAAGAGTCTCTGCAGCTCAACATGAGTAGACATGATGATTTTCGCCTCTGTCACTGCTTTACTCTGGAAGAACCAGGTTCATCTTTGTCAAGGTATCGGCCATTTGGTGTTGGTGATGCTTGAAGCAGGAATGACGTCCACTTGACATACTCACACAACTGATATTTTACTATTTTTGCATGAAACTGTGACTTTTTAACTTTTAAAATTGTCTTTTAAGTTGAAAAAAATACGTGTAAATGATGGCGTGATTCAAGTGAGAACAAATAATTATGTCTTGTGGCATTGTGACCTGTAAGTTTTTCTCTTGAGCTGTAGAGGGAAATGGGCGGGGCTTAGGTTCTGTGTGTCGGCAGAGTCGCAGGAAGTCGATGTGTTCACCTTTTGTTTATGAGTAAAAGAACAGCAAGGAGTGACAAAGCATTTTCAAAGCTGCCACGCTCTGATCTACTGACTTCAATGCAATTCATCAAGTCAAAGGAAAAACAAACAAATAAATGAATGAAGACCCAGTAGACAGATCATCTATGTGGAACAGTGTTTCCCAAACTCAGGATAAAATGGGTCACTGAGCCCTGTTTTTATTACGTCAACTTCTCTATTATTTCGTCCACCGTTATTCATTTCTGCTTTTTAAATTTAATATCACTTTTGTCCATTTTTAATGTTTTTGTTATTTATTGACTTACTGTTTTTTGTCTTCACTAGTGTGCCCGTTTTTGATCATTTCCTGTATTATTTTATTTAGTTTTTATTTATTTTTTGTTGTTGTTTGCTGTAATTATCATTTTATTCATTTTTTGCGCTCTTGTTTTTAATTATATTGTTAAATTCTTGTTCATTTTGTCCCATTTTCTTGAGATAGTTAATTTATGTTTGTTTCCTTGATTATTTTGCTCATAATTTTTTTATGTTATTAATGATTTTGCTATTTTTGTTCATTTTGTACGAATTATTTCTTCATTTTTTTGTTAATTTGTTGGATTATTTTCTTCATTCGTGCCATTTTTCTTTTTTGTTAATTCTGTTGATAATAGTGATCATTTTATGGATGTATTTAATTGCCTTTTACATAAATTACTGTACTGGTAGTTGGTGTTTCTTCTACACATTTACCTTTTGAGTCTGTTGTTCTAAAACCGTTCAAGTAAAGCAAAACTCAGAGCTCTGAGTTTTGCTTTACTTGATAAATCCTGTGCTCTGAAAGGAAACAAATCCAGCGTAGTTTCCTTGTAATCTGAGATGTCATGGTTAACCTTCATGTATGTGTGCGTTTCCGTTTGTGTCACAAAGCTTAAAAACTTGCCTGACATCAAACAAAGACAGTAACTGGACACTCGTAATGCATAATTGAGGACAGTGACAAATGTAACCTCAGGGTAGAAGGGAAAAGAACAGCAAAGGTGCATCATACAGATGGAGTAGATTTAAATTTTTTAAATATTTCTTTGTTCATTTCTTAGATAATTATGTTAGTTTTTTCCCCTATTTTGTGTGATTTCCTCAATTGTTCTGTTTATTTCTTGTTCATTTTCTCAGGAATTCATTTTCTGGAATTATTCTGCCCAGTTTTGGGCATTTTCCGATTTATTTTGCAAATGTTTGTTTGTTCACTTGAGTAGTTTGATTTCTCTTCATTTCGTCGATGATTTGGCACATTTTTGTTCATTTAGTTGACTATTTTGTTTGTTTCCAAAAATTTAGTGGATTGTTTTACTCATTTCTGATAAATCCCTTGATCATCTTACTATATAAATCTGAACTGCACGTTTCGCGTTTGTCTGCTAACTCCTCTGCCAATACAGGACCAGAGATAACCAAGCATGGCCAACAGGTTCCTTAATACCTTGACTAAAATTTCCACACAGTTTGCTTCATGTATTTTGTGAGACTACAGTGTACACATGAAAATCACTTTTTAATAGAATTGCCATTAAACCACAGATATGCTGGAGCACACAGGTTATGCTGCTAGAACTGTTAATTTATGTTGCTTATTTTGCTCATTTTGTTCATTTTCTTGACTATATTGTTTGTTTCTGTTTATTTTATGGATTATTTTGCTCATTTTTGTTCATTTATCTGATTACATTGTTCAGTTTGATGTTTTTATTAATTTCTTGACTACTTTGTTCATTTCTGTTTATTTGATGAATTATCTTGCTCATTTGTGTTCATTTTCATCATCTTGTTATTCCTTTCTGTTCATCATGTTGCTTATCTAGCTTATTTTTGTTCATTTTCTTGACTATTTTATTTGTTTCTGTTTATTTCATGGATTATTTTGCTCATTTTTGTTCATTAACTTGATTATGTTGTTCATTTGTGTTCATTTTGTTGTTTATTTTGCTCATTTTTATTCCTTTTATTGACTATTTTGTTCATTTCTGTTTATTTAATGGATTTTTTTTGCTAATTTTCTTTCATTTTCTCACTCTTTTCAGTTTAATGATTGGATTATGTTGCTTATTAGTGCTCATTTACTTGATCATCTTGTTCTTTTCTGTTCATTACATAGCTGATTTTTCTTATTTTTGTTCCCTTTCTGGAGTATTCTTGTCCCATTCATGACATCCTGGCACAAACTAATGCGTTAATAATTCACCACACCACAGGACCTGAAGTGTGTGAAGTGCTCAAAAAGACCAGAGCAAGAATGAAACCTCAAATAAAACCTTGATGGGATAAACTGACAGATTATTTATTATCTACTGTATGTAGGAGATGCAGGCAAGTCAACTTGTGGCCACAGCAAACAGAGTTCTGGGTCAAAGTCTGAGCACACAATAATGAGCACTGGAACAAGAGGGAAGAGAAACCTGAGAGGAACGAGCTTTTGTGCTTGGTCTACCACGGATCCATTCACATGACATATCAGATTGTCTTTCCAGAAGGCGCACACACTGACAAAACCACCTGCCCTGGATTTCCCTGCTACAACCATACTGTTCTCTTCATGTCTTTATTGATTTATGTTTAATTGTTTGGGGTTTCCTCTTTTTGTGTCATCCCTGTGCCCTTGTAATCTGACTATAAACACAACCAAGACACTGATAAACCCGTGATGACACAGACGGTTGCGTCACATTTGCCATTCAAATAACAGCATGGACGGGATTAAGGGACAAAGGTCACATCAGCCTGTTGACTCCAACGGAAAATGGAAAATACAACAAAACAACTGCATTAACTGTGTCATACTATAACCTTTTTCTATGTTGTGTTGCTGCTAAATCCATATATCTTCTGTTAATAGTGTCAGATTGGTGTTAATGTTAAAAAAACATTGTAAAACACATTGTGAGGGAATATGAACAGGCTCTTCCTTGGCCTAATTCCTCTTCATTCATAAAGCCATCCCACAAAGCATGTACTGACACTGCAGGTATTAACAAAAGAAGCTCATGTAACTGTAAGCCAGTGCTAGTCTATTAATCATACAATATATCAGCAGCTCCTGGTGTTTATATACACAAAATAATATGTTTATATGAGGGTGTAGGGTTCACTTGAACACTGGAAATATTTTTAGTCAGGCATCTCTGGTTAGTCCTGGAAATTTTGAATGTTGGACACTTCATTTTCTGTGTTCTAGTGAAGTGTAAATTCACCAATTGTATATCAACAATAATATTAAGCAACAAAATGAGCACATGACCAAAACAATCAAGACAGCAAATAAGAATGGAAATAATAATCAATAAAAATGTGCAAAACATGAGAAAAATAAACAACAAAATGAAGAAAAAACATTAAAAAGTCTAAATTATTACTCAAAATTAGCAAAATGAGTATCACTGAGACTTAGAGCTTATACAAAAATCCATCATACAAATGTCAAATTTTGAGCATGAAGAAATTATTAATGCATTAGTATGTGCTTTGAGTTTAAGAATGTAAAATCAGCATAAGAGTCATAAAATGCACAAAAATTAGTAAAAAATATTCCAGCAAAAAAACTGAAACAAACAAAACTATTCAACTTTTAGCATTATTAAAGTGCCAGGTGAAGACGAAACATGCTATAAAAATGAAGAAAGTTATCTATAAAGCATACAAAAATTAGCAAACGAGGATTAAGAGGTAGAAAATGGATGGATGGATGGATGGATGAAGGAAATGAACAAAAATGAACAAAACTATGAAGAAAACAAAGCAAAATGAGAAAAAAATGTTCTAAATTAGAAAAAAAATGGTATAAAGTGGCAACATATCTACATTTTAGCGTAAATGAATCCACATACAACAGTTTTAAGATATAGAAGAATGGTTTGTTTCTATTTGATTAAATGATTATACATTATAGTAAATGCATGTGCTGTCATTTACCGCATTAACAAAATGAACATAAATCGACAGAATAATCTGCAATACCAACACAAATGAACAAAATAATAATAAAAATGGACAAAACAGAAGTTGAGAAAAATAGGAAGAAAATAATATAGAAAATGAGCAAAAAAATAGCAATATAAGCAACAAAGTCAGCAGAAATAATCAAAGAAGCAGAACAGACACATAATCTAATGACACCTTGTCTGATTGTTAAATGTCTGACCCTTGGAAATCAAACGGATGGCTACTGAACCAGTAAATGTGTATTTATTGGCCCTCGGTGCAGCGGGGTTAAAGGCAGGGGTATTGTGGCTGTGTGTGTGTGTGTGTGTGTTTGTGTTGTGCAGGTGTGTGAGCAGAGCATCTCTGAGAGGAGGGTCCTCTGCTGCATCCTCACCTCAGGGCCACGCGCACCGAGCTCTCATCCGGCGTCCCGCTCATGGTGTCAGTCCGCTTAAAATAGCCTGATTTCTCTTTTCTTTATCCTCTTACAAGACAACGGAACGCCACACACCCCCCTCCTCCTCCTCCTCCCGAACCTCTCAGAAAAGCACTTCTATCTTGAGCTACCGCCGCTCCTTTCACCTCCTCCTCCTCCGTCTCCTCACCGGCGCGCAAACACGAACGAGAGCCATGTTTGTTTCCAGACGTGGTTTATGTGTGATCCATTGTGGAGGATCCGGCTCTTCGAAGGCATCGGCTCATCCTCCTGCCCGGGCTCGGAGCGGGGAGTGCGCACACTGCGCACGAGCCACTTGGCGTGAGGTTCCCGACAGTCAGCGCGTCACAGACTCCTCCTCCACAGCTGAACCGGCACGAGCAGCCAACACACAGACGCGCGCGCGCACGCACACACTCACACACACACACACACACACACACACACAAAGGGGTTTGTGAATTCTGGGGCTTGGTCATGGGGGGGGACTTCATTTTCTGTGTTCTGGTGAATTATTTTCTGTACAAATTTACGATGCGGACAAAACACTGAATCATAGTTCACAAAATAAACAGACATAAACAAAATAAACTAAATGAACAAAAGTGAGTAAAAAATAATCCACTCAGGGAAAACAAATGAACACATTTTTGGAGAATCTAAATAAAACTGAGTGGAATAATCCGCAAAATGAACAGAAACAAACAAATCAGTAAAGAAAACGAGCAAAAATGAACTGAATATTCAATTAAATGGGCGAAATAATTCACTTAATTAATTGAACAGCCGAAAGGAGAAGAAGAAGAATTGAAACAAACTAAATAATCAAGTAAATGAACAAAAATGAGAAAAACAATTGGCAAAAATAATTCACTTGAACAGAAATGAATCAAATGATCAACAAAATTAACATGAGTGAGCAAACGAATCCACCATGAAACTAAAATTTTCAAACTTGCCTGAAAATTAAGTGACTGAAAGGAACAAGAAATGCAATGAAGTTAAAAAGTAAGTGCAACAAAGTATGTAACAAATTGATTTGCTCTCACCATTCCCAGTATTCAAATGAAACCCTCGTCTAATAACAATCATATTAATATGTTAATAAAAGTGACTAAAACATAACGAGATACTCAATAGCCCCTAATAACAAACATTTATATTGCTGTAATAAAGCAGGAACAACCTTTTTATCATTTCATCAAACTTTGGAATCAGAGATCACAAAGTTACAAATTACAGTTGCCTTGCTTTTTTTGTCCTGTTTAGATTATAAACATTATGCCATTAAAGAAAGACAGAGGGAAAGAGATGTTTTGTTGCTGTGTTTTAGGGGCATAAATTTAATTGTTATGACGCATTGTTATTGCTCTCCATTTGTTACTTGTTACTGTGAAAACATCAAAAAGTAATAATATATTTAATTTTTGTTGACTGTTAAAAAATTCCACTGCAGGTGGAAAAAGTCTTTTTCACTGAACACAAAAATATGAACCAGCAACACCAGCATATACTGTAAGCCTAGTCTTGTCTCACTTCTGATAATGGGATATTTATTTCAGACCGTCAGTTCAGTACATCATCAATGATACACGCATGTGCTGCCATCTGGTGGCCATCTTATAATATTGTAAGTGATTGAAGTAACGTGCACCTGAGTCGTCCAGCAGAGGGGCTGCTCGTGCATCTCTTTACATAGGGGACACATGGAACATGGAAGACCTTTACTCCTCGTTGGCATGTGCAAGTGTGGTGACCTGGTCCTTTAGTAGGTTTAGGGGTAAGGGTTAATGAGTGTGACTGGATCAGTAAGTGACAAATTATTAAGAGAATGCCTCCTGAGTTACATAAACTTAAATTGGAGATATTTGGACACTATTTATGCTTTAGGTAAAATAAATTGACTAGATAATGGATAATATAGGTTCCCTAATCCAAAGTGTCACCGTGGCTGTAAATGGAAGCAGTGTTCTTTGATTATATCTCATCTTGACATATAGAAGGATGCTTTAGTCTAGTTTTGTTTATGTATTACAAGGCCCTACATGCTAAACTAATCATCCAGAGACAGTGACAGGTTTCCTCTCATGCCTGCTCTAACAAAGATCATTTCAAAAACCTGAATAGTTCACTTGAACATGAAACTTACAGTATACAAGCATGTTAAAAAGGATAGTGGAATTTCTGCTTTAACCCTTAGGTCAGCAAGCATGTATGAATATTTTGGAAAAGTTCATTCACTGCTAATGTATGTAAACTAAACTGATATAAAGTCGTGGTAAGGCCCCATAAACATGTTTGTTTTCAGATTTTCCCACAATTTTTGATTATAAGTGCATCAGATTTTTAACAGTGCTTTACAAAGTATGTACATTTGATCAGTTTAATCATACACTGACTGAACATAAAGTAATAACACACTGGCTTTTGACTGTGTCTTGTCACAATATGGATTTATACAGTAGTTGTAGTAGCACTAACAGGTACAAGACGGCTGACATGAGGAGACAGATGACAACACAAAAAAAGTCCATCTTTGAGGTTGCACTTTTTATTTACATGAAAATACATCTTCATCTTTGAAAGTAAAGTGACCTCAGCACACGGTTTTTGAATAGACAGCCATCTGTCAATGTACTGTACCTCTATGGTTAAAGAATACCATTTTTGCACATGCACAATGAAATACAGTGCGTCAAAATAGAAAATATGCATGAGAATTTTGATTGTAAGTGAAATCTGTAGTAAATCTAAAGCGTAATCATCTCTTGGTCAGCAATTAACAACAGAGATGGTCTATGCATTAAAAGCCAAATGGAGATATTTGCCTTTCTCACAAAACCAGAGCATTTCTAAAAATGATTCCACATGCACTACTACACAATTATAAAACCATTCAACACAAAACCTGCATGACCGGACCACATGTAATCACCTTAAAAGATGCTTTATCATACATAATGGATACATTCAATCGCTTACTTACAAAAAGGATGACAGAATGTGAAAGTTTCAGTATCAAAGTTTTGTTAGTAAGGATTTCATTATATAAGCAGTCATACAGAGTAAAGGTGGTCATGAGTGGTTATCTATCTAAACTAGTCGCCTGCAATATTGAGAAGCCAAGTGACATGTTTTTCTCGTGATTATCTTCAAAAACAGCCACTAAGCTATAGTTTGTTTAAATTTGATTGTTAGGTAAATCAATAGCAAAGGTACAAAAATATGTATTATTTGCGTGTATGTAGTCTTTAACCATGTTGCGATACTTATTTTGTGAAGCACCTGAGAAAGAGATTTCAGGAGAGCTGTTAGCCCTCACTTAATGATGAGTTTATCCTAAGTTAGTAGTTTTGTGAGATTACAGCTCAAATAAGCTCATTGGAGAGGAATATGCAACACTTGGCGAGAACATGCGGCATGTGAAGCGCTCATTCAACAAGGGAAAAAGAAAAGCTCTCTGCACAAACTGTCTGTGCAGGGAGCACCTTGTCATTTTATTATCTCACTCATTTTAAGATGCATTAAAAGAACGCCTGACCTCTTCATTATTCAAGTGTTGTGCTGATGTAACGCTCCAGTGTCACTTTGTGTCATTCAGTGGCTTGTGTGTCCTCCCGTCACTAGAGTCCGACTGACAGCACAACTAAACATTTCATATTTCAAGTGTGTTGAAAAGGCTCATCGTGCCACTTCCAGACTGGTGTTAATACCCATGATGTTTTACTGCGTACCAAACAAAAGGTTAATAAAGTTCCTCTAGCCTTGCTATTATATTATACAACCATCATGGAGCATGTTAGTTATTAAAATCAAATGACAAAAAAATAATTGACATTTCCATAATAATGTTACAATATTTCTCTTCTTAAATCACATTTAAGGGAAATTTGTCCTAGCAACCATCATCCTGAGCAGACCAAGGCTGCGTCAAAAGTGCTTTTCATGAAGGTTGAATTCAGCTGAATTTTTAGTCATTTTGGATACAGCTGAAGGGCCTAAAGGAGTCAAAGTACATATCCGGCCATATGCCCTGTAGCCTCCATACCAGACTCAGTATATAGTCAAAACAGTATGCAAGTATGCAGTCAGTATGGAACTGATTGTCCATTCTTTACAGCAGGAGGCTATATAGACAGTGGTATGTAAACCAAACACTGGCTTGTTAGGAAAATAGTGGACGTTCACCAGTGGGATGACTAGATATTAGCCTGTGCTACTGACTCCTGTCAGAAGAACTGAACCTGTGTAATATATAATCCTGTGTTATGCAGATTTTAAGATACCAGCAGCATAGTCCTGTTGACAGTGGGAACATCAAGGCCACTGTCAGATGGACATCCTTAAGTCACAGTATCCCATACATGATACTGTCTCCCATACAGTATAACACAGGACAGGCTCAGATATCAAAGTCACCACTTAGACTATTTACACGACACAGTAAACACACAGGCCTAACCCACAAAAATGCCATACTGTAAACAAAGTACAACATAAGCAGCTGCTGCCACAGATACCCTACATTAATTATTAGATCAGAAAAAAAAGTTAATGTAATAAACTGCTCATTTCACAGTATCACAAATTCAGATAGGCTGCTGGTTTCAAACATGAAGACTAAATAGATTGAACAACACAGTCTCACTTCTACAAGCTTGTAATTTATTATGGGACATCCTGTGGGAAGGGAAAGGATGTTTGGCCAAAAAAAGCCCAAAGACATCCTTCTACTGTATGATGTCCAATTATGGTAAACGGTGTTGCACTTATATAACGCTTTTCTACCCTACAGCACTCAAAGTGCTTTGCACTGCTTTCCACTCACCCATTCACACACAGTGACACTCACTGGTGTGTGTGTCAATGTGGGGTTCAGTGTCTTGCTCAAGGACACTTCGGCCTGTGGGCATGAGAAGCTGGGGATTGAACTGCTAACCTTCTGGTTCATGGACCACCCGTTCTATCTCCTGAGCCACAGCTACCCCAATTATGATACATAAACATAGATAGAGTGTAACAGAATAAAACAGCAAAATGTATGTTATAATGAGATAAAGTTGACTGTAATTCACTATAGTCAGAGTCAACTGTAGAAAAGACACGCACGAAGACTTTCTCATTTGATGGGCTGGCAGAATGTATGGTCTCAGTGTCCGTCATGTTGTCATATGTCTCTACAGGCTCAGAGATTCAAGAGTGTGAGCAGCACCGCTGACAAAGCAGGAGTCCTAGCAGGCATCTGACACACAGCAGACACACAAGCATGTTTTGTGTCAACATTGCTCTGACAGGTGGCCAGTGCAGTTCCTGTATGTCAACTGGATGGATACACGTTCATCAACATTAAGTATAGATGTGAGTGTTCAGAGACAGAACAGATGACCAGTCTGCCTGCTTGCTCCTCTGCAAAAGGACTCTTTATTTCATTGTACTTGTTCAATAAGCCAGAAACCTATGGTTGTGGAGTCAGACCTGCATTAGTAATTGCTCCAATAATAGACCCAGTCTGCCACTGTGCCTATATCAGCGATTCAATGGCCTGCAAAGACCTAAAAAAAGTCTCAGGGCTATAATGAGATATGTGGCCAGGGAATGTACTGCCACTATGTACACAAAACCAAAGAAAGGCCTTCTGTGTCATTTTTAAAATAGTTTCTTTTGACTTACAGACAGAAGTCAAAGTTACTTAAAAAAACATCTATAACTAAATTAAAGAGGTAAAACCAATCTTGAACCTGCAAAATCCATTAGGAATACTGTTGTGGACGTAACCTAGTGGTTATATTTAAAAAAAAAAATCACAAATAAAATAAATCATGTCCTCCACTGTGAACTACTGTACCACAAAAAGTCAAAAGAGTAAAGTGCTAAGAAACAAACTTACCTACTAATTAATTAAACATCCTCCTTTAGACTCACCATTTCAGCCACTTTAAGTGTGGTAAATTCATATTTAAAATAATGCACCGTAAAAAAAAATAGTAAAATCTGCAGCTGAGTAGTTGGTGTGCGTTACACAGGGAATAACACTTGTGAATGCATTTTAAACTTGCCGTGCCATTATTTAGATCGCAGGACGGCAAAGGAAACCATAAAACAGAAGTTAGGAAGAAAGGAGAGCTGAGAGACTGGTTGGCATTAAGAGTTCTACCAGGCTTGGAGCAAATAAAAGACAAAAAATACTAACAAGTCCCCATCCCATAGATGTCTTTTTCTTTTCACTGCCTCCTCTCGTCAACCTTTGTATCTCTTTGGCCTCTGATTCCCCCTCCCCTTCCTCTCTCACTCCTCAGATGTTTTGAGGACAGAGTCGTCTCCCAGGATCTTGCAGAGCTCATTGAGGCGATGCTGCATCTCAGGAATGCCAGCAAGTTGTGCCTCCAGACGCTGTTTCTCCTCGGTGAGAGTCATGCGAGTTGCTGTATCTAGTTGCTCGAAGCGCCAGCCTCCCTCCCCATCGAACTGCAGCAGGTGGGTATGATACTTCCTGTAGGCACAGCGCAAAGATTTGAAACAGAAAAATGTAGTCTGACTTTTATCACAAGGTCCACTTTTGACTCTTTTTCAAAAAGTCAAAAGTAGAAATAATTGTGTCAGGTGTCTTACCATAAAGAAGGTCTGTGTGTGATAGAGAGCAGGGAGATATCAGCATCTTTAGCAGCTTGGAAAATCTTTCCCTCAACATCAATGCTCACAGCACTGGTGCACTCATCCAACAATGCATATTTAGGTCTGAAATAGCCAGAAAAAAAGTAGTTACCAACAGTTTTCCATGTGGCACATTTGATCATCTGACAATCAAATGAAGCAACAGACTTCAAGGATATTATGAGCAGATAGAGGCTGAATTGAGGTCTGTATTAAGAACAAGCTCAAACAAGCTACAGTCTCTTTAAAATGTGACGCTTGACCAATCCACAATGTTTGTAATCATGCAAAGAAGTCTCATGAAGGTGGTTTGCCTTTCTATTGCACTCAAGTATTGTGTCTGTTTATGAGCTCAATCAAAGAGAAAGGCAGAGGTGACAAAGTCAAGATCACATGTATTTCTCACAAGATGAACAGAGTACAACAAACTAAAAATGAATACAGCAGCTGCAGCCAAAGCAGGAAAGAAAGAGATTATAGACTGTCACTATGCGAATGAGTTAATATATTCTTTTCCTTTCGGCTGTTCCCTTCAGGGGTCGCCACAGTAATCATCTGCCTCCATGTCACCCTATCCTCTGCATCTTCTTCTCTCACACCAACTACCTTCATGTCCTCCTTCACCACATCCATAAA
>JAQQAE010014428.1:0-12394 GCA_029823295.1 Pseudamia nigra
TGTGTGTTGACTGTTGCACATGAATTGTTATGCTTTCACATTCCCAGACGGGGATGTGAATGCGCTTTTGCTCCGCTTACACTTGATAAACAAAGATATTATTACCAGATATGCAGGTGTCGTAGAGACATAACATACGTCCTCAAATGAGGAGTTAATGCTTGTGCGTAATGACTGCATCATGAACGTATGTGAAATGTGGTTGGACGTTTCGCATGTGTGATTTTATAATAAAAGATGCTTGAGGAGGGAAAGTTTTGAGAGGTGTGCTGCATCCCAGACACCCTCCCTCTTGCAAGAAAAAATGAGAATCTGAGTCTGTGTTCGATTTGTCTTGTTAATTTACAAAAGTGAAGCTGATTTTCTTCACAGCCTTGATCTTTAGCATCCCTTTCTCCCTCCTGATTCCACTGATTCTCTGTCTTGTACATCAGGTCTCAAGAGACCACGTGTGCTTTTGTCCAAATCCACTGAGAAATGTCTTAATTTTAAAAAACCCTGCATTTTCTCCAAAATCAGGTCTAGTAGAGTGATTATACAACTATAGTATAGAGCAGCAACAGTTGTTTCAGTGACTACACTGTGCAAATCCATATTGACAATGTTACTGTTTGAGTAAGAGGAGATTTCCCCTTCTGCCACTGTGTGCAGTTCTCTCATGGTACAATTGGCTTGATATCTAATATCTTTCATTGCCAAAGCCACGTATAGCAGAGTAAACAATATATGTCTACGCTGCTGTGCAGTGTGTGACAGCTGTGTAAACTCATACTGTATGAATACACACAGCTAACTGAGGCTGTTGCCATCCCTAAACACACACACACACATGCAGGAGAAGGCAAGCAGACACACTGATAATTCATTCTCTCACTTCCACACATACAAACACACATTTTTGAATGCATTACAAAGAGATTTCAGACATGGATCCGTTTTTCAGGGCATGTCTGCACAATGGGGTGCACACAATGTAGGAAAAAAATCACTATTAACCCCCATCTCCTATGAGAGTTTAAGTTCACACTTAATGGAGAAAAATCACAACCTGGGGTGATTTTTGTTTGCGCTGTGAAGAAGACCTCAGGAAATCATCCCGTTAACCATCGAGTTCACCTGGCTGACCTCTTGATTTTGTTTCCTTGTGCCCTTGTCCATTTCTCCACGGCTGCGACCCTACTCCTACTGCTACATGACCACAGTCTTTAAAGGTGTCATTATGTGAACTACTTTATCTTTGTTTCTCAACTATTTTTTTTTACAAATCACTATACTGAACACTCCTGTTGTTTTAGAAGCCATTTCTCCAAGTCGCAGAAAACTCGTCTCACTGAATTCTTTATTGATATTATTTCATAATAAAGCTTGTAAGCCATAATACATTCTGACTTCAGTTGTGCTTTTGGGCCAATTCTTACACTCTGACATTTTATAATGTCATTCATTGACACCAGGCCAGCTAAAGCTGTATTCTATGGCGAACTTAAACATGGCAAGAGGAGTGTGGGAAGGCCAACGCATCATTACAAAGACTGTGTCAAGCACCACCTCAAGGCATGCAACATAGATATCACCAGCTGGGAAATACTAGCCAAGAACCGCACTGCATGGCAACGAGTTGTTAATCTGTCTTCCTCCACTGTAGAGACCCCCCCCCCTCCCCCCCCCACACACACACACATACAGACGCCCAGTTCCCACGGTGGCAGGGGCAGCTGAGCGGCGTGTCAATCTGCGCACAGCGTCACCTCTTTTCACTTGCAAAAAGGAAGTAGCGCAGTGCTTTTGTTTTCTGAAGTCCCACAGTCTAGTCAATTTAAAAACAACTGGAATATAACCGCACTTTATGATTCAACCACAGAGGTGTTTTTATACTGAGCAATTCCGGGCCTTTTGGAGCTTTTATTGCACTATATTTAAGATTTGGTGAGGAAAACCACTGGTGTGCCAAAGAAACAGACCCTGTCGGTTTTATTTTAGATCTCCATCCAGACTGCTCCTCTACCTGTTATATTTATCATTACAATTTAGTGTTTGATTTTAGGGTCACGGTGCAGAGAAAGTTGTGCCACGTTGCGCTTGTCTGTAAACTCCACCCTCTCCTGGGTAGTGTGTCATTATCATCACTTTTCACTCCTCAATGATGTACCATGAAAGGGTGTACATGCGTCCAGGTGAGGGATAATTAAAATACACTGATGTGGACTAATTTTACACTAGGTGGTACTTATATCAAATGAAAATCAAACTGTTGGATACGTTTCAGACACACTTGACCTGTTGCAAAGTCCATAAACCGCTCGTTTCGGTTTTGTACGTGGTTCCCGTCTATTAATAATGAATGATTTGTCTTAAAATTAAGTTAATATTAAATTTTACTGTTCCTTTTACTCAAATGCTTCCCAAATCTCTTACACGGGCCTGACTGTTGATTGACTGTTTTTTCTGCTCATATTTAATCCACTGGTTGATCTTTCTCAGTATTTTAGGGCTCCGGCTACGAGGGATCGGATATAGAACTCTCCATAATACTGCTGCAGGCGGCTTGTTTAATAGCGCTGCAGCAACATTTGGCTCCCCCTCGAAAGGCCACGCCCCCTCCCTGAAGATTCACAGGGCCCTAGTCCCGCCCCCGAACCGAACAGCAGCCTATAACCTCCCCGGGTTTCCGCCCATTCCTCTACAGTTGATTCTTTGGGATGGTATTGTCATGCAAATGAAGGACGCGTAAAATATTCCCCCAAAGCGCAGCACAGAGCAGAGACTCACACGGACCGCGCGGAGGACACAGACCGGGCCACAAGTTGGATTTCTATCATTTTCGTCGCTACGGACCGTCCATCTGTCACAGGTAAGTCATCAATGGGCTGCGGATTACGTTTTGAGACGTGTTTAATGACCACAGTGCAGCGGTTTATCCGTGCGTAAAGGTGCGCGCATGGAGATGTGCTCGTTTGGATGTGGCGGAATGTCTGTCGCGCTCGGAATTCATGCGGACTTCTCTTGTGTTTTTGTGTTTCTCAGACGCCCTGGCCACATGAACAGCGACATTAGCAGGGACGTGTAGCCGGGAAACAGGTCGGAGCGTGCAGGGAACCCCAGTGTGGACACACGAACCAGAGGCTGCCCAGTGGAGATAGTGGTCATTCTTCCACATTGGCCAAGTGAAGTCGGAGGTGTCTCCTCCATCCCCTGCTTTAGGCTACCTGCTGCTGCTGCTGCTGCTACAGAGGGGGATTACAAGTCTAAAGACCCCTGGATCTGAACGCACTCTTTTTATGTTGTAGAGATTTCAGGATCTCTCAGATATTAACATTTTTGCACACTGCGTGTGTTTCTTCTCTTGTCCTTTTTGGGATATACATAGTGATCTTTTATTCTGATTCAGTACTTTAAAGTGCCTTAATAACTGGTTATAATCCAGTGTAACTGTGGCATAGTTACCAGACCCGAGGCGCCCAACCAGGAGAAGACGCTTATTATCAGCTTTAGAGCCCAGGCAGGATTACTGGTCCCCAACCTCCAGCAAGCTGCAACCATGAGCCAGGCGGATGTTTCCACTTGCTCCGCGCCGCAGAGGGTTTTCCAGGAGGCGGTGAAGAAGGGCAACACCAAGGAGTTGCACTCATTGCTGCAGAACATGACAAACTGCGAGTTCAACGTGAACTCCTTCGGGCCAGAAGGACAGACGGCCCTCCACCAGTCCGTCATTGACGGCAACCTGGAGCTGGTAAAACTGCTGGTGAAGTTTGGTGCAGACATCCGGCTGGCCAACAGGGAAGGGTGGAGCGCTTTACACATCGCCGCCTTCGGGGGCCACCAAGACATTGTGCTATACCTCATCACCAAGGCTAAGTACTCCTCTGGCGCCCGGTGATCTGTCTCTGCTGTCAGGTAAAAAAAAGAAAAAAAAAGAAAAGAGAACAAAAACAACAAAACAACCAGTAGAAAATGAAACTGCAACACACGGGAAAGCCAGGCTCTTGAAAAGCAGAAAATGTCATTATCTTCATAGTTGTGCCAAATTATATAAAAGTAAATAAAAATAGGCCTGCATAATAATCTTCCCTCACTGTCAAAGCAAACCGGGCCTTCTTTGCCCTCCTGAGTCAAACACCACATGCACAGCGCTTCAACACGAAATCTTTCACAAAAGAAAACACCATTTCGATGGGTTTGTTGGTACTAAAGCTTTCCTCTTGAATGTGTATAGCCTACTAGATCGTGTGGTTCATTATAATAGAAGCCTGCTCAGAGATGTGTGTTTGGACTCCAGAGTGCAGATGGCCCAGTTTTTTCTATACATGGCCTTCATCCTCAGTACAGTTGAATAGTCTCTTTGAGGGGGCGCGGATTTGACCTGTTGCTCCTCATTGTTCACTTGTAAAACCCTTTTTAAGTTATTTTATATGAAACACGGCACTTGATGCTATAGCTGCATGCTGGAATATCTGAAAGGGAAGACACATGAACAAGAGAAGAAGCGTTGCCCTCTGTTGGCTACCAGAGGTTTATTTTCTTTAAGAAATTCATTGATTTTTTTTTTTTTTACTCAAAGTGCGGCATTATATCCAACTCGCTTTTCAGATGTATAATCATAATGTAACAACAATTGACTTCAACTATGTTGTGAAGTACTGTACACAATAGCTTTACTTTGTTTCTGTTTTAAAAGAAAAAAAAGAGACAGTTCTTGCCATGCTGGCGTCCAACTTTTCAGGCCAGTGCGACTAATTTGCCAATGGTCATTGTGTTACTAAAAACCGCTGCTTTCGCTTTGTATCAAAAAGTCGCATTTGGAATTCACTTTATAATCTCCTTTCAGTATTTTATTAACATCCTAGTCATCACTGTGAAAGCAGGCTGGGTTTTTTTTTATTTATGAAGGTACATTGAGAAGATGCATTTTTGAATATGTTGTGGTTCATCTTAAAAAAAATCTATAAGTGTAAGAATATCTAGAGTGACTCAAGCTGCTGCAGACTTGTAGTATAAACTGTCCCATGTGGAGGTAGACCTGCCACTCCCCCCACTCACCATCACCACAACAGAAAGCCCTCGATTGTCATCTGGTGATCCTCAAGTGGATTTGCTCCCCCCACTCTCCCATTTAAGGACTTTGTTTGGTCGCCTTTTGCCAGCTACCTCGACTATAAAGTATTCTCAAGTTGTGTTCTCTTGTCTCATACTCTGCCACCTTGTTCGGGCTCTGCAGAGATTCACAAATCGTGTGTGATCATCTCGCATCCCATAGGTGTTTTGTTGAGGTGGACTTCAGCAGATGCTATGAACCCCTCTCTGCATCCTCAGTCGGGACAGTTTATCTTACACTACAACCAAACCAATTCTGACAAGCAAAGCATCATTTAGTTTTCCTGCACGTGGACTCTCTGTGGTTTTTCTTTCAATCATCCACTGCCATTGTTGCATGTTTTCCCTCTGAACCTCCACTTGCTCTCTCTCTCTCTGTCCTCATCAGCCTGTATGGTTTGTTTTGTTTCCTATTTTTTCAGTCATACAAAAATGGAATTGTATTGCATGACTTATAAATGCAGGGAGTTTTATTGCACAAAAATGCGGAGCCTTGTGCGCCCCCAGTGTTTGCTTGGGGTAACTGCAGGAGTCAAGGCTTTGGAATAGTTACTACTGAGCAGGATGAAGACGTAAGAAAAAAAAAACAACAACACATGACTATTGCAGGATGTCACAGAAAGGAAAAAAAAAAGAATTTGGTTTCATAAACTTGCCTGCTGCATTTTGAAAGTCATGGCACCCTAACATTTGTATCAATGCTGCTTGTATGTTTCTTTTTTGTTATTGTTAATGTTATTTTTAAAGCCTACTGCTCAAATGGCAAACAGTTCTATAGAAGCTTCACAGCTACATCGGTTCACCTCATGAGAAGCTGCTGAATGTGTGTGTGTGTTTTTTAATTGAACTCTGTGAGCATGTGTGATGTTTCTCATGAGGCCCTGTGCAGTTGTGTTATCCAGTCAACCGGACTGAGATCTTACCCATTTTAAAACCTGGAACAACCACAAGTAACTGAAGCGATAGATCCTACATCATGGTCTATATTGGTATCAGGCAACAATGAAATATGCATCACTTGTCTTAAACTTGATGTTTTTTCTTTTTCTTTTTTTTTTTTGAATATTGCACTGATGACTGTTGTTGAAAAGTTGGCTTTGATGTGTCAACATTTTAATTTTTTCTGAATAGAAAAAAGACAAACACAACAAAATACTATTGTATAAATATATGCTCCAGGTGATGATGTCCTAATGTGTGTTACTTTGTGGAAAAAACATGATGTTTTTTTTTAACAAAGATGCGTGTATCTCTGTGATTGGGTGTATGTATATATATACATATGGATATATATATATCAACGCTGATGATGATGATATCTTGGGGCACTTTCTTTTCTGAAGTGCTGTCTTCCTATTTTTTAAACTTTTTTTTTTGAAAGGGGAATAATACTTTCAATGGTAAGATCATTGTAACATGATTAAAATTGCACGGTTGTGTGGTTGTTTGGCTTCTCAGGGTCATAACATTTATGACGTAAGAAGCCAGCCGCCGGAGTGGAGCACATGAGTGAGATGATTTTTTTTTTTTTAAAGAAAAAAGTGCTGACTTCTTTGGACCAAGTTGTGTTTCTGGTCTTGCTTCATTTCAAGCAAGTGGAAACAGCAAATCTTTCATGAGTGATGCAGATGTTCCATCATGTCTGATTGTTTTGGTTTCCTTTTTTGTTTTGGTTTGTCTTCTTTTTATTTTTGAATGTTTGTAACACTGTGATGATGACATGATGTCATGTGGAGATGAGTGCTGTATTATTTTTGTACGTTTGTGTACAAGCCAGTAAAGAAATCATTAAACTCAAATTTTCTGTGTATGCGTATATTTCTTCCTCATCTCCTTGGCAAGTGTTGTCACTGGTTCAACCCCCCCTGCATTTTTCATAGAAAAGGTTGGTTTGGGAAACACCCCCCCACTCTCCTCTCTTTTCCCTCCCTGTCTTCCAAGCCGGGCCCAACCCAGATCCCCATTCTCTCCTTTTGTCATTCATCTGGCCTCATCCTTTCACTGCCGGCATAAAAGAGCCTGGTGCATTGTGGGTAGGCTCAGTTTAAAGAAGAGTCCCCTCCCCTGTGTGTGCTGTAGGAGAGCTGGTTTTATGTTACCCCCACACACTCAAAAACTTTCCAACACACACTCTCCTCTTGTTCTCTTTCTAATGATGAAGGCCCAGCTTTGCACCACAGTCCAGCTCTCAGCTAACAACCTGCTTGTTCTCTCTCAAACATGTGCACGTCATTAAGATCAAATCACTTTTGCAGATTATTTGTTTGTTTCCTTTCCATTTTACTCTACGCGAGGTGTATTATTTGCAGGAAACTTGCTATATTCTATTGAAATCACAATCTGAATGGAAACTAAAGCAAGGAACAATTTTATTCATGTCTGTATTTGTGGATCTTATGTAATATCTGGACTTTAAATGATGCATGCAACTTTTAATACTCCTTTTAAATGTTTCACAAGTCAGGATGGGGAAAAAAAGGAACAACACTGACTTAACTGTACCCAAGGAGCTTCAAAAAGAGTGTGTTAGTGCCTGTAATCTTAACTCACATACGGTTTCATGGATTTGTCTGCAAACTGCTCTGATTGTCAGTCTTGTTAAAGTGAGCACCAGACAGAAGGAGGTGTCCGGCAGCCTGAAGACTTCATGAGCCACTTGCATTATTGCTTTTAAGTCTCAGCACCTGTTTGTACATGTTGTCCTCGTTTCGTGGAAATGTCGCGTTGCAACTGATATTGCATGGCTGTGGGAGGGTCGTGGGAAAACTGACACGACAATACATCTTTCTACATGTTTGACCTGTTCATGTTGCAACATTTACTGGGTGTAAACCTGCACTTAGCAAATGCAAAGGCAATAGTTTAACAGCTCTCAACAAAGATGTGGTTTCAACACTTTTTTTCAACATGATACTGGGTTTATAGTGAAACATCGTTGCATCTGGTCTTCACTGACAAGTACGAGTCTGTGCTATTGTTAGAGCAGCTGTTAAACTTTGAGAGCTGCAGCTGAACCATCTCTGACCTTAGCACAACTGTTCTGCCCTAGCTGTGTCAGATGCACCAATCCAGTGCATTTTTTTGTGAAACATCTTAGATCCAAACTCACCACCAGGAGAGTTTTGCTCCTTTAAACACCAGCCCCTCTGTGTTTTGATACCGTGGCAGGCTGAACAGGCTATCTGGCTTGCTGCTTGCTTGTCCTTTCCTCCCTCCCTCTCTCCCTTCCAGTCTCTCACTTCTGCAGGATGTTTTTGTTGAGCTGGGTTCCCATTGTTCACACACTGAGTTGGCCGGCCTCCCAGGGTTGCTGCTGGCTGCTAGGCCCCCTAATAGGTTCTTCATGTGCCTTGGCTTTCCTTGCTCGTCTTGGTCTGGCCTGTGCACGCAGCAGCACAAGGCATTTTGGGAAGAATTTTGCAGAGAAGTCAGTGAGGGAGAAATCAGATGAAACATATCTTGAGAAAATTTGTTAGATTCTGAAACAATGGAGGGGAGTTAATTCATAATTACTATTATTTAAGTGCACAGGCAACATTTGACACAGAACATGAAGTATGCAACTTTATGAAATTCAATATAAAATCCATTAAAAACTGCCTTGTGATGTTTTGTTTTATTGAAAAGTCAATGCTTTTATGTAGATAATTTTTCAACCTCAGATGTTCATCAGATTTGTTAGTTGTTGTGGAGAAAAATGGGGGTTTGTTGTCAGCATCCAGTACCAGGACACATTTTCTCTCGGTGTTTTTTCTTTATTTTTATTAATTTCAACATTGTACATTAACAAAGAAGACATTCGAACTGAAAGAACACATACTGTATGGAATTATATTGTAAACAAAAATGTGCCGAAACTAGCCACATAAAAATTTGATGACATGCTGATGTCATTCTCTTCATGAGGTACTGTAGTCACCTGGAAGAGTGTGTGTATTTTGTCAACAGTTAATTTGTGTCCTTTTCCCCTTCGTAATGTGCTTTGTTCCATCACTTGTCTTGTGAAGAGGAAGGGTGGGTACAGAGTCACTATGGCTACTACAACTACTGTACAAATCCATATTATGCCTGGAAACAGTTCAGTAAAGGGAAAAGACAGTTCATCATTACTTTAAGAGATGAAAGTCAGCCAATCTGAAAAATCTCAGGAGCTTTGAATGTGTCCCCAGTCGCCAAACCATCAAGCACTATGATAAAACTGGTCCTTGAGAGCTACCTCTGCTGCAGAAGAGATGTTTGTTAAAGTTACTCTGTTCCCCAGATGTTGATTTTTCTCTTATATGTCACAGTGGAATAACAATTGGTTCTATTTTACAGTACAACGCATCTTGAATCTTGCACAGACAAAGTGTTAAATATCGGTTTTTGATTGACATTGTATCAGCTGCACAGTTCAGTACATCAGTGTCATTTTGTTCTGATTCTACTTAAAAGGCTTTGGTGTTCCTCTTCAAATGAACGGTTTCGATCATAAGACAAGTTTAACTGAGAATATTGTGATGTGTGAAATGCTGTTTGATTGTTTTCACAAAGCTAAATTCCTTTTTTTTTAAGGCTCATGGTCAATAGGGGAACAATACAAAGTTTACTCAGTTTGCTCTCTGGATGGTGAACACTGATGGTTTTCAAATGTCAGACTGAGTTTATGTGGTTTTAAATATTGTGGGAACACAGATGAGGAACTTTCAGAGTTGCAGCAGGAACCTGTTGAGGGATGATGAACAAATAAAGAGGAACTCAAAGAGACGTTAAACAGTTTCTACAGTAATCAGATATTGGGCCACAGACATGACTGAGACTGCGGTTTTTGTTGCTGTGATGCTATAAATTTTTTAAACGTATAGGTCAAAATTAAATTTCAGAGGAAATGCAGATGAACAACAGGTATTTTCAGGACGGTTATTAGATTACTTCACGTTCTGGTAAATAGAAGCAGAGCCATGATTAGTTCACTTCAAAATAACAATCATGAAACCACAATTCAGTGCAGTGACAGTCAGACTGTCAGTAAAAGATGTTTAAGACAAGTCACCTGTGTGGGTACAACATCAGTGTGCAGATATTTTAGATGCTAGAGAAATTTTCATAAAACACTCTTCAGTGCTTCTTTTTTAAATGTTTTTTCATTTGACTGAAAGATTTCGAAGATTTATAATCTGCACTCTGTTATCTCTTTGTTGCGTTGTTGCCTGGTCAGTGTTTTATTAGGAACTAACATCTTCATGCTCTTAGGTTGTAGCTGAGCAGTTCGTTTGCTGCGTTGATGTGAAATATAGAACGGTTAAGAAAGAACTAAAGGCTAACAATGTTAATTTATCTCATCATTTACTGAGGTAACTGTGCTCTGCATATAGTCCCACAATTCTCCTGAATGTCTTTCTCTAATGATGTCATCTTGTACCTTTTCTTGTCTTCTTAATGTACCATTATTTGTCTTGTGCAGAGGCAAGGTAGGTACAGAGTCAACAGCCATCAAACACTATCTGAGGTGCTGTAAATTGCCATTTCCTGAGGCTGGTAATGCTAATAAAAGTAGCTCTTTGTCGTCCTTTCCTGGAACTTCTCTGTGAGAGCCAGTTTCATCATAGTGTTTGACTGAAATGGAGACACATTCAGGGTCCTTAAGACTGTCTTTTCTCTTTACTTAACTATTTCTTGCCCTAATATCAAGTTGTACAATAGTTGTACTAGCACCAATAGGCCGACTGATTATGTAACCACCCTCCTCTGCAGAAGACAGCTGATGGTTTAAAGCATCTGATGAGAGAATGCAAAGCTCTCATCAGAGCTAAATGTGGCTACTCTGAACAATCTAAAATATATAACATGTTCTGCTTTTTTGTTGTTGCCCTGTTTGATTCCATGCATGTTTATTCACAGTTTGCATGTCTCCGGTATTAATGTACAACATGGAAAATGATAAAAATAAAGGAAAACTCCAGAATCAGCAAACTGATACATATTCATGCAGAGTAGAGTGAAGTGAGCTGACACTGAATCTCCAAGTCAGACTGAAGTTGCGAACCGTGTAAGTATTTGAATGAAAGCTCCATTTTTTACATACTGTTATTTATATCAGAATCATTTATAGTTTTGAGAAAATCCAGTCATGTTTCTACATTTCATATGTCAGGAAGGACAAAAGAAATGTTGTTTTCAATATTATACTACTAAGCAAAGCACACAAATTCTTAATCTTCCAAGATACATTGTTTAGAAGCATTTAGTTTTATGTAATATTATGGTATATTGTACAGTGATGAAACTAGATGCATCCCTCTAAACTGCCTTAAAATATTGAGTAGATTGATTTTCATTTGTTACTAACTTTCTACCAGTTTTTGTACCAGTGCAGCTGACCATGCACCCACAAACACTGATGACTTCTTTTTCATATCATCTTTTACATTTTGAGTTTAAAATTCAAAGTGATTCTCATTCTTTCTTTGTCTCATATCGTACCAAATCTGCTTTGCATTTTTATTCGGAGTGATTTTAAAATTCTTGCACAATCCTGTTTTCAGTCCTCTGGTTGCACAAAGTCATTTAAAGCATCCATGTTCAGGTGCGCACCACGGTGATGCAGTAAACACATCCAGGCAGGGCTGCTGGTGGATGACAGTGAGCTTTAAATCCTGCTGATATTGCACTTTCTATCCATCCCAGCCTGAAAACAAAAACATGTCTGTCGCTAAACCCAACCAGTGAAACCCCCTCCCCAAAGTCTGTCTGTGAGTAAGAAGGGGAGTAAATGAAATAAAGTGAGAGAGAGACAGGTGGTCGGGCCGGTCGTTTCCTTGCCCTGTGCTCGTTTTTGAACTTTTCTTTCATTCTTCCACTTCATTCTGTGCTTCTTTCCATAGCGCTAGTGACAAGGCGCTCCATTCACTGCCTCATTCTTCCACCCTGCCCACCCTCCCTGCATCTCCCCGTCCCCTCCCTCCCTGGCTCCTTTGTCTAGCTTGTGGGGGCCTGCTTTAGCTGCTATTCACCAGCCAGACGGACCGCCATTGACTGGACCCCCACCACCTCCTCCCTCTGCAAAACACCCTCACACACATATGCACACAGCAACCTGGCCATTCCCCACCCTGCACCCTGTATCAGGCAGCTGCTATGCTAATGGGGAGGAAGGGATGGATGGAGAGAGGGAGGGAGGAAAGACAGAGCAGGCAGCCTATAGTGAAAGGACAGAGGGTGGGAGAGCAGGGAGAGTGACCCCGCTCCTCCATCTCCATAGCCATGCCAGAGCAGCAGCAGACCTCCTGTTACACAAAGGGAGTCCCCAGATCCTCCTCTCCAC
>JAQQAE010014429.1:501-12394 GCA_029823295.1 Pseudamia nigra
ACTTCCCAGAGTAGTTATTTTATAGAATGCATTTTCAAATAATCAAGTAAATGAGCAAAAAAAAAATTAAGAAAATAACAAATAAATCTTACAATTCTTCAATCTTGAACTCATCTTTAATTTTTTTCTTGGTTTTTGACAGTGAACCCTGTTTAGCATCATGCATTTTTACACGTACCTGGTTCTGGAGCTGACATTTTATTGATGACCTCTTCCAATGTTTGAGGCTGTAACTAATCCCAAGTTATAAAGTTACACCCTACTTAAGTTGTGTTTTTATGAGATACGATTTTGCTCTTAGTCAAGTACTACTATTTCTACTTGAGTCATTATATTTATAAAGATACAGGACTTTTATTTGAGTACTGTTTGTTTACTCATTGCTTATTAATCATTTTTGAATGGAGAACTTTAATGGAAAATAACTTTTACTTTCAGTATGGTCCTAACATCTTTAGACTTTGGATAAATTCTTTCATCATGGTGTAAAATGTGAAAAAAGATTCCAGAGCTCCATACTAGCGAGTACTGTGATCAACAGGTGCTGGCAGGTTTTGGACTGTTTCTCAAAACTCCATCAGGTTACCAGGGCATCAGTGTTTATACGTGCCTGGATCAACAATCACACGATCATGAGGATTCACAGGTGATCCTTTTATTCCACTGTCCCCTCCCGTACTCTGGATCCCGGCCCAGAAAACACTCCAAATCCCAAAATGCTCTCCGCTTAAGGAAACGACCAATAAATAACCTACAGTGCATGATGTGGGATTATTAAAAAGGTCACATGCAAACAGATGGGACAGTGAGTGTGCAATGACAATAATCAACTGAGGATAAACAAAAATGATGCATTTGGATATATAAATATATAATGACTCATATATTCCACCAATTTTTCAGAAGATCAAATAATGCTACTATTGAATTATTTTATAGCAAGGTCATTACAATGATTAAAGGTTTAACAGCAGTACTACCATTTGGCCAGCAGATGTCAGTATAGCCCCATTAGCTGCATACGGGAAATAGGGGAAGGCTGGGAAACAGAAGCAATGAGAAGAATCCATTCAAAGCAGAGTCAGAAACTAGTATTGAAGAATTAATGCCCTGTATTGTATTCTGTGCATATTGCCAACTTGGGATTTGTGACAGAACAATACGAATCCTTGAAACCAGGTGGTGAACTTATCAGTTTACAGCAGTAACAGCAGCGATAAATAGGACTGAATGGTTTCAGTGCGGGCACAAACCTTTTTCAGTCGCTTCCACTCTCAATCAAGGACACCCATGCTCTTGGGGACTGCATGAATAGAGATATTTACAAGGGTAGATTTTTCTACAGTGGAAAAAAAAATTGTGAAATTGACTTTCTTTTCAGTAACGTGAGGAGCTGTATTGCGTTTGTTAGTGGATGAAGTGTTTTGTGCTTGCTCCAGCATATAGTGCTTCTGGAAATGGGAATATGATACTGGTTAGCAGTCCCTGAGAGGCTGGACACATACATCCTCCTTAAATAGACACATCTGAAGGATGACCTTGAAAGCCAACACAGTCCTCTGCTTCGTCCAGCACTGTAATGAAATCCTAGTTACTTGTGCCATCGCTGTATTTTGAAGTAGAAATGTACCATGCTCGTGTTATGTTGGAAATCCATCATTAGCACTGTATCTATCAGAAAGCGTTCGCATGCAGGTCAAGTCCAGAGGGTCTTAATCTGTATCACTGAACATATTACATCATAAAATGATGTAATCCTCATGTGTCACTATATGTGTGTTCAAGAGTGTGTGAGTTGTCTTGCTGTGGTTATTCTTGCTTAAACGTGGCTCAAGGGAGAAGGGCAGAAGAAGAATTTCTGACCTTAAATTGGATTCTCATGATGTCAGTACCAGTAACTCCTTATGTTTTGTCTTTATGATCTAAGAACATTTTTATTAACCTTTAAATCATCTTCTTAATTGTGCATAAATGGAGCAGTTGTATTTCTAAATGTAAGAAACAGAAGACTACTTGTATAAAGGCACTCAGCGCTTGAAAACAATGGTCAATAGTTCACCCCATAGATACCCATGGCCAATTTAAATAATGAACTCCTCAGTGTTGTAGCCTAAACTCCTTTATATGGATCTGCTCCAAAATTTAATTGCTCCACCCATACTCTCCCTTACTGCCAAGTTTGTAGCATATCCCAGCTGACAGTCTGAAAAGGCTTGGCTACAACAGGTCAGGGCTGACATACATTACCAGTCAAAAGTCTGAACAGACCTCTTCCTTCAGTGTTGTTTCTCTTTATTTTTTGTTATTTTCAACATACACACATTAACTTTGAAGACATCCGAACTGAAAGAACACATATGGAACCATGTAGTGAACAAAAAACAGATGCTATGATGAAATGAGGACCATCCCGGGAAAAAGAAGACCAAGAATTACCTCTGCTGCAGAAGGATAAGTTTATTAGAATTACCAGCCTACGAAATTGCCAGTTTAGAGCACCCCTGATAGCATATAATGGTTTTGCCATTGGTTTTACACTTGGAGACACACTCAACATTCTGGAGATTTTTTGGATTGACTACTGTTCATTTGTTAAAGTAATGATGAATTGTCCATTCTCTTGCTGTCTTGCTATAACATGGATTTGTACAGTAGCTGTAGTGGCACGAATAGGGTGGTAGAACACTGTAGCCTCCCTCTGCCAAGACAGATGACTGAGGAACCTTAATAAGGCGAGAGATGACAAATTAACTCACCTGTGAAGTGAAAATCATTCCAGGTGACTACCTTGTGAATCTGATGACAGAATGAGTGTGCAAAGGTGCCATCAAAGCTAAATATGAATAAGATGGACAATCATGTTCTGGGTTGTTAAACACTTTTGTTTATTACATAATTCAATACATGCTCTTTCTCAGTATAGATGTCTTCAGTATTAATTTATAATGTTGAAAACAAAACTATGATTGCTAGCATATAGAAACAAACAAGCATTCACATTTGTACCTACGGGCACTTTTGACTGAGAAATTATGGTGCATGTCTTTGGACTGTGGGAAGAAGTTGAAAACTAAGGCAGACTTCAGTAAAACATTCACACCCCAACACGGACAGTTTCCAGACACATGACTGGGTTCAAACTCAGAACCCTCTTGCTGTAAGTGCAGTGTGAACCACTAAAACCGTGGTGCCGATTGTCTTCAAAGTTTTATGCAAGTGTTGTCTGCAAAAATCCCTTTTGTCATTTGTGCACCCTTTCCATGCTCATGCAAAGAGCAGACAAGCTGTGAACACACTTCACTGCAATAATATTTCCTCCTCTCTTTTTTTTAAATCATATTCTCAGTTTGTGGTGCTGAATTGCTGAAAAATGTTGAAGGTTACAGAAATCCCATGCAAGCGAATACTTCTTTTATTCTAGTCTGCTTTGCAGGTGAATTGCTTTGTTGTTTTCATTTCACATTTAGCACCTAAAAAAACTCTCCTCACCCGCCACTAAATAAATACATGTATTATGCATGTGGACATACAGGTGAAACGGGAAAGACTGCCATAGTCTGTCTATTTTGTGTAGCGTGAAGCTGCTCCTGCCGAGAGGCAGTGGCTTGATCAAAACCAATGTGTGCATGCTGCACATATCAAGGAGGTTTCCTTTGAAGAAAAGACCTGTCAACCTTAGAGAGAGCAGCCTGTTGTATAGTTACAGTACTGTAGCCTACTGCTTATCCACTGTGACCAATTAGAGATAGGTTCCATCACCGTGGGATTCTGACTCATGATGTAAAAAATGTGCTTTGCTGGGCAGGGTACACCCAGCAGAACACTTTTAAAGACTACACTGCACACAGCTGGGGAAAGCCATCTTAATCAGGGTGAAAATGACTTTGATGTGACAGATATGGAGGACCAAAGGGAAATTGTGACACTACTTTAAGGGAAAGTTCTGCATGTGAACAGGAATGATAGTACCATTAGAAGATGGCTAGGCAAAAGTCTAATTATTCTCTCATTTGCATAAAATACAATTAAACTAGTCCTTGAAAAGATGGAAAGATTATCACATTGGAAATCTCTTTTAGTCAAAGGCATGTGCTGGCAGCTGGCAGTCAACAATGTCCATAAGTGGCATCTGGACATGGCTGAGTGCCAGGGGCAAACCACTCTGCCCCACCGTTATGCATTCTGTTCTCACTTCCCTCAGAGTGTCTGTCCAACACAGTCACTAGTGTTATGTTCTGCTGTTCAGTGACTAAATGCCATCCGTGACTTGCAAAAGATGACTGACGCCCTCAGCAGTCAGTCAGAAACCCAAACCTTTGGATGGCAGTCTAGCCTGCATTGACACTCATCTTGGTCCTCCCTCTCTTTTCCCCCTTTCTCTATCTATAACTCTCTTTCCCTGTGGTGATAAGCTGTCCCTGCAGTCTCATTGCTCGTGCTCTGTCATTACCAGCTTCTTGTTTCCTCTCACCTTGACTCACAACATAGCAAAGTGAGCAAGGTATCAGATTATACCAATATGTAGCATCCTGAGCCCCAAGATACTGGCCATTGTGCCAAGGTCTCCCTGTACTTTTTGTGGTGGTATTCTCTTGTTTCCACAGCAACGGTAAATAGAGTATATATTAACTCCCCCAGAAATAGAAACGGGGGTCATAGCCTCTTCTTTCTGGGCTGCCACCACCTGAGCATTGTCTTGTCATACAATAGACTTGGCGCAGTGTATTAGGTCTGGCATCACATTTTTAAAAATGTGTATGGTGGAGCACAGTCGAGATGCAATTCAATATTTAAAGTGGAATAAGCAATTTTAATCTAGTGCACTTTTTTGGCAAATTCATGAAATACCCCCATTCAGTCTAAGTTGTCTGTTCTGCTCTAAATAAAAATAAAATGTGTTTGTGGACAGCCCTTGCTTTGTGAAGGGATGAAAACAATCCATGCATCACTATTCTAGTCTGGAATATGCCCTCTGTAGCTGACTGGCTGGAATCCAGCCACAGGACAGGGGTCCCAATCCTAAGGTCCTCACTCACAGAATATGAGGTACGGTCTTGTTAAATCCACAAAGGATTTAGGCTGTCATATCGTCAAATGTATGAAGGCCCTGCAGCAGACTGCTTAGCTTTTAATGCACACTTTCCATATGCCTGCATTTCTGTAAACTGCCTGATGGGAGTTTATAGTTGTGAAATCAAGCAAAGGTTTTCCAGGGGAAGTCTGTGGAAATACTAGCATAGTGGGTGTGCGGGTATGTCTGAATTTACAACTATACACTCGATTAACAAGCATTAAAAGAACTGAACCTTTTTGAAAACTTTGGGCATAAATTTCTATAGTAACCGTCAAGCATATTGTAATTCAAAGGGTCTGAGAGAACACTAGACTTCTACGTCTGTTCTTCAACCAGTCTTCTTGAATTGGTGTGTATTCTACGGACAGACATTTGAGGACTTTTTGTAAAACTGGCATCGAAGAACTGCTGAAATGAAATACAGACAGCTGTAATTGACAAACACTGCCAATAACGTTTCAGAAGCACTGAATTGACAGCTTGTCACAGTCGAAATATTTCAACCGCAAGAGTAATTGCACATTGAGAAACTGTATTGTGTCAGGATTGGATTTCGGGGGTTAGGTGTTTCTCTGATTTTCTGTTCCTGATTTATACCAGCTGTAATTTTAAGATACAGTACCATGTAATAGCCAGCAATTCCGTTTGTGGTCAAAAACACATGGAACTGCTTGAACGCGAGCATAAATAATATTACACCTGTAGTTTATACCCTACCAGTCAAAACTTCAGACAAACCTCCTGGTTTTTCTTTATTCTTATTATTTTCAACATTGAACATTAATGCTGAAGACAGACAGCATGAAAGAACAAGGATAGAATTATGCAGTAAACAACCCAGAATGTGTCCCCAAATGCAGCTGCCAAAACACTCTAATGAAACTGGCTCTGAGGACCATTCCTAGTTTCTGCGTTATTCTAATAAATGTATCCTAAACAGCAGAGGAAGCTCAGATTGTCTGAGATTTCTCAGCTTGATTGACCTTCATTTATTAAGGTAATGATGGACTGTGTTTTTTAATCTTTACTTAACTGAGTGTTTCTTGACACAATATGGATTTGTACAGTAGTTGTAGTCGTACTAATAGAGTGTCTGAATCTGATGAGAGAATGCCATGAGTCTGCAAAGCTGCCATCAAAGTTAAATGTGGCTACTTTGTACAACCTAAAATAGAAAACCTGCCCTGGGTTGTTTAACACTTTTACCTTTACTACATACAGTAATTCCATACGTGTACTCAGTGTGGATATCTTCAGTATTAATGTACAATGTTGAAAAAGTCTGGGGAAATCCAGCACAAATCCTATAAACTTTTGCTTGAGTACTCAACTCATTGTTTAAGGCAAAACATGGAAAATAAATTATACGTGATTCTTTCACGTATCTTGGCCATGAAGAAATGTGAGTATATATGTTATACAACTTAGTTTTCTGTACAAAGGGCAGGGCAGACATAGACAAAAAACACAGAAAACATGACACACAAAATGAATACAGCATGACAAAGAAATGGACAAAACATGAAACAGAAAGCACCAGATGCCGGACTCAAACACCACTCTGTGGTAAAAGGTAAAAGCTCTACTGTAGTAGCGTGACTGCAACATTTACCTCCCAATAGTGTTACTTTTATCCTTTGCTGTCACCATCTAACCTTCGCTATTTGTTTTTTCCTGTAAATACCATGGGTTTTTCCAGACTCATGTTTGTACAAAAAGGGTGAGAATGGGCTCATCACGCAAGCATGTTTCCACTCCAGTTTATCTGTCTTTTCACCTTTGCACTCTAATCACTAATCAGGTGCCGTCTATAAAGTTAACACTGGGGACTGGATGAGGAAAGTGGAATTTGAGGGCTGTTGCTGAAAAAGTGCTCAAGGATGCCTTAATTCCTCCTCAGAAATCACCCACTCTACCTTTAAAATTGCCGATTAGTTGTTAAAACATCTCATAACAGAGAAATTAAAAAAAAAAAAAAAAAAATCAAGCCTCAGGCCCATATCAACAAATGAGCAAAGAGATCAGGTTACTGACAGAAAGAAACAGGTATGACATGAATTTATGTGACTTACTTGGCTTTGGCATCAGCATCCTCCTGGCCTTTACTAGACACATCCTCTAAACCTCCAATCAGGTGCTTAAAAGAACTGAAACACAGAGAAAAAAAGATAATTACATTGGTTAAAACTGTTGAGAGATGGTTTTGTTTGTTCACGGCTCTGTCCTGCCCCAGGTAGGAGACATAGTTTCTTCGTCAGTGTCTGCAAGGAGTGAATCAGTTGTCTAGAAAGGATCCAGCAGTTTGCATACTGCAGGCAATCTGTGTATGAAGATGGTGCAATATATGACCAGACCACCATAAAAGCCACTGCTTGTTATTAAATATTCATTAGTCTGCATTTAGAGATGGGCTACTAAAAAAAAATCACAGCAAGCAGATGAGGAGACAGAGCAGTCCCAGAAAAGTGTAAAACTGCAGTAACAGATGGGGGGGATGTGTGGGAATTCGAAGGGACAAAAGTAGAAGCGGTGCATAAATGTTTTAATAAATGAGTTATAAATTAGAAATCACACTGTGCTGAATGATAAAAAAAGACACTGGAGTTAAGATAAAGTAAGTAAAGTATCCAAAAATATTGTCTGTTCCTTTACTGTTCAGAACAGTGAATTAGAATTAGATGCATATATGTGTGTTGACCTACAAAAGTGAAGTGGAGGATCTCCTAATTAGGCCAAAATTGACTTGAGACTGGAATTAGACCTTGGGATATTTGATTCATTTGGTGACTTGAGGATGCTGACTAAATCATATTCTGTTGTATTTACTCAAAGAGTAAATACAACAGAATACAAGAGTAAATACAATGGAATAACTAAAAGCTAGCAAGTTACTGCATTGTATTTTGCTTTGATGAAAATGATCAATGAAAAATTATAATGCGTAAACCAAAATAATTAACAAAATAGTCAAGAGAAAAACTCTGATGCTAACCAATCACCACTAATCACCCTAATCTAATCATCATCTTTACTCTAATCAAGAAAAATGTACAAAATTAGAAGCGACATGAACCATGTTAACAAAAATTACTAAAATAAGTTGCAAAATACAAAAATATCATCAAAAAATAAACAAAAATGAACAAAAGGCAACAAAATAATCAATAGAATGAGCAAAATTAACCACAATTCTAACAAGATCATCAGGAACATGAATAAAAAAAAAAACAAAAGTTATCAACATAATCAAGAAAATGGACATTATTAATTCAACTCAGTTCGATTGGATTGGATTTGTATAGCGCCAATCAGAATCCAAGATTATCTCTAGCCATTTCACAATACAAGGCCGAAACCTCAGGACATTAACAAAAATCAACCAATCAAATTTATTTAAGTTACCCAAAGTGATTTCCAGTTACAATAAACAATGTAGAAAAACATTATAAAACCAATAAAACCAAACAAACCACAACAACAGAACATAAAAGCCATGTCAAAAATAAATCTGGTGAAAAACCAAGGAACTAAAAATTAGTTTTTTTAAGTTTTAAAGGTTTCTAATGTGGGGGAGATTTTAACATGAATGGACATATCACTTCATAGAGCAGATCACTTCAAGAGCAGCCACACAAAAGGCCCGATCTCCTTGAAAATTAACAAAACAAGATTAAGAAAGTTAAAACTAAATGAAATAATTGAAAAAATGGAAAAAAGGCCTAAACTTATCCAACCAAAAAAAAAACAATAAAATAAACATCAAGAAAACAAAGAGTAATGAACAAAAACCACAAAATCACTATGAAAATTAGAAACAAAATTAATAAGAAAATATATAAAACTGAACAAAACAAAATGTAAAATGAACAACATTTATCAAAATAAAGAAAATAAACATTAATTAAGGAACAAACTAAACAAGAAAATTAATGAAATAAGAGGCAAAACATCATCAACAATTTTAAAAAAAATGAACAAAATTGGAAACAAAATGAACAAAATAATCAGGAAAATGAATAAAAATGAATAAAACAAAAAGCAAAATGAACATTAAGTTATTAAAAAAATGAGGAAAATGTACACTAACAAAAATGAATAAAATAAATAAGAAAATTATCAAAACTAAACAATATAATCAGGAAAATTAACAAAACTAAGCACAAAATGAACAAACCAATGAAGAAAATGAACAAACTACAAGGCATACCTAACAACATCAGAGAAAAAAAAAAATCAGGAAACATGAACAAAAAACCCAAAATAAAAGGAAAGTGAACAAAAATCTATAAAAAATAAAATTAAAAATATAATCAGGAAAATGAACAAAATCCAGAAAATGTATGAATACTAACATTATGAAAGAAAATGACACAAAACAACCAAGAACATGAAAAAATTTAAACAAAACAAACCAAATAATAAAGAAAATGAATAAAAATGATCAAAATAATCAAGAAAATGACCAATACTCCACAAATCAACCAATGAACAAATAAAATGAACAAAATAGATAAAATACAAGAACAAAGAACTGAATAAAAGAATTGAGAAAGTTAAATAGTGAAACAAAATGAACAACAGTGGCCAAAATAATCAAGAAAATAAAGTTTCAGTGGTTGTAGAGTAACTGCACTTTTCCTCTGTAGGGCCTGAGATGTTATCTACAAGCCATGACATGAACCTTCTGAAATCCTCGCAAATGTGTGGGCTCGCTTCTCTCTAAAACATGTCCATCAGTGTAAAAAGACTCAAAGCATCCTGGAACAATGTTAATGGAGGTGGTTTTCATGCAGGACTCATCAAGCTGTCAGGCAGAAAACATGGCGCAGATGCTGTTTTCACCTGCTGGGACCGCCTCAGAGCTTCTTTAAATGTTGCCAACAAACTGTATAACTCCTTGCATTTTGTTTTTATACTGCCTTTTCGCCTTCACAGCTCTTCAAATTATCCCTCTCCTGCCTCCTTAGCTGCATTGTTTTGTTTATGCCTCACACATCGCACGGACGTCCAGAAAACACAATGACCAGGCAGCCTATAAATACCAACCACCTAGTATCTGCTGAAACCCATGTGGCCTTGTGGGACGCACGCAGTGTCCTGACAGTGTGGGATGTGAAAGCATTAGCTGCTTGCTTGACAGACATCAGTAATCAGATGTGCAGGATGACTCACTCACTTGCCCCTCTAGTCTGTGCTACCTCTGAGGATGTCCATTTGTTACTGCTGCGTTCCCTGAGGCCAAAGGGAGGCCTGGGTAATCTGATATCATCTCCTCCCTGAGCCCGAACTGTCTGTCTCTCTGTTTTACAGCAAGACTTAGATTCAAAGCCTTATTAGACTCTAAATATGCATCACTTTAGTACATTTTTAAGATTTGAGACCTGCTACCTTTATGCACATTGCAAACTTAACACTTTTCTTTCTTTTTTTTTTTTTACAACAAATAACTGGTTGACCTGTGACCAGAAGCGGGATTATTTAAGCAATTGTAGCAAAAGATGAGATTTGTTGCCTTCATAAATTTCTATACATTTTCTATTGGATTATGATGTGGCAGATCAGTCTAAAGTGGGGGTACACCTTCTCTTTTAGTGTTTGTTTCTTTATTTTTTATTATTTTTAACATTGTACATTAATACTGAAGACATCCAAACTGTAAAAGAACACATGGGATTACGTAGTAAACAAAATTGTTAAATAAATTGTCCACAGTAGCCATATGTAGCTTTGACAGCATTGCACAATCATGGGATTATCTCATTATCTTCACAAGGGAGTTGCACAAAACAGTTTTCAGGTCACAGGTGAGTTAATTTGTGTCATCTCTTGTGTCGTGCTTTAGATAATCAGTTGTCTTGTGTGGAGGAATTGCTGGTAGCGATGCATATTATCCATATTGTAGTAAAGGGAAAAATGAAAGTAAATGATTACTTTAAGAAATAAAGGTTAGTCTGTTTGAAAAATCTGAAGACCTTTGAATGTGTCCCTGGTTAATTCTAAACTTATCCTCATCCTTATCCTGCAGCAAATGTAACTCTTGGGCTTCCTTTCCTTTGACAGTTCTTATGAGAGCCGGCTTCATCACAGTGTTTATTTGTTTTGAATTCTGAAAACCTTGACCTGTGGAAATGTTTGAAATTGTCTCAAAAGCCGCCTGTCTCAAAAGACATCTGAATAAAGTGTTACATCAAAATGTAAAATAGTAGTTAATTCATTAAAAATGTGACTTTTTCATAACTACTACAGCATTTATACAGCTTTAAAACTGAAAAGGACAACTCATTATGCACTGTGTGAATACAAATTGTGTGGATTTGCATTGGTGAGGTCATGTAAATACTGAGTAAAGGTACACTCAGTGAATCACCCCACACTGTAAACTAACTCAAATAAAATGTGCAATAATGGTTGTTGTTTGGACACTGTGCTCTTATTCTAAAATAAATTTAATGGGATAAAATGAAAATTTTACAGAAACACATGAAAACCTACTCTCTGTCGATGACCAGACAGGTGACCGCCTCCGCTGCGATGACATTAGCCGTCCTGATATCCTCCCTGCAAAGAGAGATCACAAAACACATGAGGCACATATATTTGATTCAGTATTACAGGAGTTATTTAAAGTGATGACACTGTTTAAAAGAAACCATGATATTGGAGCCAATCAAAACAAAATACTTCATGAGTTCTGTCTTCATTTTAGTTCACTCACTACGTTCTTCTGACACACACACACACACACACACACACTAATCACCAAAGTTTGATCTGGATCCTGGGAATATTCGGGATGGGGTGATATACAGTAGAACGCAG
>JAQQAE010014430.1:0-12393 GCA_029823295.1 Pseudamia nigra
ATATTAATACTGAAGATATCCAAACTGTGAAAAAAAAAATATATATATATATAAAAAAATATATATACCTCTCAGATTCATGAGGTAGTCAGTTAATTTTTTTGCCTTCTTAATGTGCTTTAGACCATCAGTTGCCCCGGTGCTAGTGCTGTTACAGCAACTATGCAGATCCATATCATGGCAAGAAACACACCATTAAGTAAAGGTCCATCTTTGATTTTAAGGCAAAAAAAAAAAAAAATCAGACCTTTTCAGAGTTTACAAGTCCATCACAGACATGTCATGATGCCTTGTTTTGAGAGGTGGTGTCTTACCAAATTCATGTTTTCTTCTGTCGATAGTTGGTTTATTTACTGTCATTGTTTTGTGTATTAGAGATTAGTCGTCACTACTTAGCCACAGCTGATGAAAATGTTATCACTTGTGGCAGGAATTTTGTTAGGTTGGACACAGTTAAATTGTAGATTACATCTGAATGGTGCATCAAACTCCCAGCACACCATGAGTGTTAAACTGTGTAGTTTCAACAGCTCATTGTTGCCTAAGTGGAGTGGATACAACAGGGCCCAGATCTTAAGAAGGAGCCGTCGACCAGTAATTCAGTCACGTAACATTTTAAGTGTGATTGTTAGATTTCTGAACATTCTTAATCACTCATTAAATGTACAGAAGAGTAAGTAGCCTGTACATATAATACAGTAACATACAGTTGTGAGGGTTGTGTCAGGAAGGGCATCCGACGTAAAAACCTATGCCAGATCAAACATGCGAATCATTGGTATTTCGCTGTGGCGACCCCTAAGGGGAGCAGCCGAAAGGAGAACAACAACAGTCAGATTACTTTCAGGGTTTTCATGTTTGCACTTTGTTTTGGCCCCTCTGTAGAGAACTCAATATCCTCTTTGTTCAACCCAAGCATTTCATTAGTGGGGTTGCTGAGTCATTCAGCAATCCCACAATCGTCTTCAGTTTTCAATATTCTTCCACTTCCCCTACGTGTTTGCTCGTTTAACTGATCCTGCTTTTTTTTTTTGTCCGATTCAAACCATTCAAACTTCACATTGTTCATCTTATTCAGGACATCTCTGCTTATTGCTTTTCATAATTCTAACATTTATAATTTTTTAAATATGAAGCTTTTTTAACAATTTTTCCCCATAGGAAATGAATGGAGAACTCCAATGGAATGTGTGGTTGCCATGGCAATGACAGTGCAGCGTGCCATGCTGCACTGTCAGTGCTGACTTCACTGACAGTGCTGATTTCACTTCATTTTCATGTTTTGGTGCTAATTTCTAAGATGCTAACTGTCAACCTGCCAACCACCACAAAGAAGCAGACATGGTTTTTAGTCGCTGTGTGTCATTTGCACCTTCCATAATGTGTCTAAATGAGTCTTAGCGACGCTTCGTATGACATGTTATCTTGCAAAGGGTTTACAGTGTAAAGGCCCATACGCTCCGTGGCAGTGCCAGTGGAGCGTATGGAAAGCTAACTAACAGCTAGCCTAAGGATGCTAAAACTTCAATAAGCAGTGTTAAACAAAGTCATATTACAGTGTTGTTAGTGTAAATACTTACCCACAACTGCAGTCGAGTGAATTTCAGGTAAAACTATGAGCATATTGAGTAAATAGACGATACGAAGGTCTGGCTTGGTCTGACTCCACCAGTGTCATTCCAGCAACTAGCAAGCTGTTGCTGTAATGACATGTCAGTCAAACCCCCACACAGCAATGATTTGATTATTTGCCGTAATATCTTAAAATCAGAGCAAAAGTCAAATATGGACCAAATATAGAGGGTCCAAATAAAATGTTTGACACCAGAATGACTCATGACAAATTTTTTTTTGCATAGTGTTGTGAGGGTTGTGTCAGGAAGAGCATCCGACATAAAAAACCTATGCCAGATCAAACATGCGAATCATTGGTGTTTCGCTGTGGGGACCCCTGACGGGAGCAGCTGAAAGTAAGATTTTCAGACAGAATCTAATGTAACGCCACACTAGAGGACAGTCTGAACTCCACACTGCCCGCTAGTGGATGCATTGTGTACATCCACGCCCACATAAAGTACACATCGGAGGATAAATGCCAGCAACGTTTGACAACATTTGATACACAACGCACTTGCGTAGAGAATAAATGGGCCTTAAGGGGTAAAATTTGGTTCCCGATTTCATTCATTTTTCCTCACACGGACACTACTATCTATTGTTCAAATCTCTCCATGTAAGTTGGAGTTGAATAAGCTCTGCTGTACCCCCATACACTCCATACGTGTGTGCCTAAGGACACTCCACACTAGACATTTGTGAATGTATCAAGGGTAAACAAAGAAAATAAATGCAAACCTATGGCATGAAGGAATCTGTGCAAAACACAAGATATCACAAGACATTACTGGCCAGTTGCAGATGATTATTTATTCAGAGACAATAAACAAAGCCTGTTCACATGAAGCATGTCCTTGTTCTCTTCAGTCTGTGGTGTGTTTTCAAAATTGCAATATGTATTGTCTATGAACAAATCTTTATTTTTTGTAGTGTCACTGCTCTAAAAATGTCAAAAACATTCAAACCAACATTATGTGAAGACAATATAGAAACACCAGCAGCCTTGCAATCTACAGCGTTAGATCTTTTTGCTACATGTGTCACTCACATGGTGATGCTGTACCTCGGTTGAAATTCCTTCCTCATATTTGGTCTGGTGCCTGCATTGTTTTTGTTCCATCTTTATTGAAAGGCTTCAGTTTTAAGTAAATGAAGGTTCTTGTTTTCCTTCAATTATTTACTGCATCATTATCAACAGAACTTGGTTCTCATAGGCTGCAGGAATTCCACAGTTTGATGCTAGATGATGTCTAAAAAAAGTGTAAGTAGAAGTCTTTAGATTTCTTAGTTTGTTTGATGTTCAGTTCCAGACTTTGTTTATGAATTTCTGTGCTTGAGCTTTTTGTATTTGTGTATTACACAGTCTGATCCCTCACCAGTACAGTCACCAAACTCTCATCCAATTGTCGGCATCATCCGTCTGTCAGATTTGTCCTTCAAACTCTGCAAATCATGGAACATGTGGAGATTGAATATCATGTGGTCATCTGATTCCCGATGTACAAGGGGCGAGCAGAAAGTTCAGCCTTTGAATTTATTTGTGTTTCACCCTTCTCTAGCAAGGAACTTTTTGACTGTATGATCTTCAGTCTTCTTTGAGGGTAAACAGAGCGGTAGACTCTAATTCTGTGATTACACAATTGTCAATAAATTATTTGTAAAATACAAAATTCCATAAAACAAAAGTATGTTTGTAATCTGACTTTGAGATTTCACTTTGTTTATTTTCATATGACAAAAAAGGATGTGATCAAAATTAAGTCTGAGAGTTTTAGACTGGTCTTTTTGTTTTCTTGTGCCTGAACAGATGTTGTTAGACTGAACCACCAAAGCAAAAGGAGTTGAATGAGTGCTGTGGTACCACTGTCTTTATCATCTGTTGGTTCTTTTTAACTCTGGTCTCAGTGATAAAGTGCCGTCATGTGCCAGTGTCCCTCTGATCGAATTCTCCGGCATCCTTGCTAAGCCCCCCCCACCCCCCACTGTGCCTCCTCTTCTTCCTCTCTGTGTGTGATGTGCAGTTGTGTTTCAGCAGGGACAGAAAATGGCTTGGATTGAGTGTCTGAGTCATTGCGTTGAGGGAGAGAAAGGAGAATGGAGATCCTACCTCCTGCCCTTTACTTCCAGGTTAAAGGACCTTTTCAGAGACATGTCTGATATGCCATCATTTTCACACGTGTCATTAAAAGATAACTTTGGAAGTTAACAAAGTTGGAGGTTGTCCAAAAGTTTGCAAAATAACAGGTAGTTTTCCAAGACATGGCTTGGAGGATGGTGTGAAAGAACACGTGCACAGAATTATGTAGTAAACATAAGTGTTAAACAACCTGGAACAAGTTTTCAGTTGTCAAAAGTAGACATGTTTAGCTTTGACAGCTTTGCATTCTGTCGTCAGAGTCACAAGGTAGTCACCAAGAATGGTTTGTGTGCTTTGTTGAGACTTAATATATGCTATTTCTTTCCTTCTTAATGTGCTTTAGATCGTAATTTCTTGTGCGAGGAAGTGTGGGTACAGAGTAAACAGCCCTATTAGTGCTACTACAACTACTGCACAAATCCATATTATGGCAAAAAACGCTCACTTATGAGTATAGATATTATTACCCCTGCCAAGGAGGTTATGTTTTTGTCAGCGTTGGTTTATCTGTTTGTTCGCAACATAGCTCAAAAATTTTACGTATTTGGATGACATTTTTGGGCTAGGTCAGAAATGGCACAAGTATCAATCGATTACATTGTGGTTCTTTAAAGGATTCTTCACCATGTGAGATAGGGTCAAATGCAATACTTGTCGTCCTAACACCACAAGTAACACCCAGAAACTGTAGCCAAAAAAAAACATAGACTAAAACTGTCATAGATTCTATCAAGCCCAAGGGGCAACGACTGGGGCTGGTCAGTGAGGCCAATGCAGAAGTAACTTTAAGTTATAATTCCACCGCTTGGCCACTGGCAAATCAATCGTCTGGCTCCAAGAAGCTTTTTTCCCACAGATACATGTGATTCTTTCTGAAAATACTAAATCAATACATTTTTTTCATGTGTCATCATGGTCTCAAACGTTTTATTTGTACCCTCTAATAGGTAACATGGTGGTCCATCCTTAACTTTTTGCGTCGTTATTAAGATATTACAGCAAAGAATCCAACAAATCATTGCCATGTGGGGGTTTGACTGACATGTCGCTACAGCAACAGCTTGCTCATTAAGTCGGACCAATTCAGACCTTCGTATCCTCTATGTATTGAATATGTTCATAGTTATTCGTGACATACACTCGACTGCATGTGATATGACTTTGTTTGACACTGTGTGGTGAAGTTTTACCGCATCAGTAAGCTAGCGGCTAATGTTAGCGTCCCATGGGCCACCTGGCATGAACGCTTCATAAGCCCCGCTGCCATTTGTCCAAATATGGTTACATCCTGTTTTTGGCTCCAATATGTCATCCAGAAAGTGACTACTCGATTGGCCTCAAAACAACCCTTCATAAACTAATGGGTGGCATCACTGTCACTTTGTCCATAATATACACAGTCTATGATTAAGCCACAAAGTCTCCTACAGGTGTGCACAGATATATTGATCCACAATCCTTATACTAATGGGCTGAGGAAAAGTAGCTATCGTAAGGTAGGAAATAAAGCTTTCGACATGAAACTGACACCAAATTGTAGTGGAGAGTTTGATTTGATTGAAAACCGTGGAGACATCACTGAATCAGTAATCAGTGAATACTTTATTGATCCCACGAGGGGAAATACGCATTCCTACCACCGAGGTGTAGAGGTGGCAGCGAACTGAGCTCGCACCACCCTTACGTGTGTGGAGGGGGGTGTTACGGTTATGTAGACTAAAACTCTGCACATGTAGCATATTGCAATACAACATTCATTTACAAAGCATTTTGCAGAGCCTTGGAAGTGTATTTTCAACATTTACGGAGCTAGATCCAGAAGAAACAGACGGCATTATGGAAATATTGACAGAGGTCTGCGCTCTCTGACTGCTTTCTAGTTACTTTATGAGGTAAAGGTCAGTCAATACAATACATCTCAAGAACTTTGAGTCCCCAAGTGCAGCCGCCAAAGCCATCAAACACTCTGATGAAACGGGCTCTGACGCGGACTGTCTCTGGTTGCTGAGTCTGGTCATTCTAATGAACTAGGTAGCTCTTACTCTTTATTTTTCTAGGACTTTATAACTTTCTATTTTTTTTCTTATATCTCAACAGTTTTACAACAGTCACTTTTTTAAAAAGTTCTTTTAAATTCACACTACATGTAAATGGTGGTATAATTTGTATTTTGTCACTGATAGGTCTTGTAACATAGGTGTGAGCGGCGGCGGCAGCAGCACACGTTGCCGTGACAGTGCTGATGTGCAGCATGACTCGGGCAGGTTTGAAAGCACTGGAGCTCGTTCATTTCGAGGCGTCTTTGGAAGCCTTTGCTGCTGTAGCTGTGATCTGCCTGGATTGTGATCATGGGAAAATGCTGTGCGTGTCCAGCGACGGAGCCGCTCCCGTCGCTGGTCCTGCTCTGCAACCGGCAACGGCTACTGCTCCCATTTCTAGACTTTTTAGTGTTTATGTTTTTCTCTTTATTTTTGTCTCTGATTTTTGTCTTTCTCTGTCTTTATTGCATGCGTTTTTTTCTTTTTGTTTTTTGTTTGCTTTCATTCTGTATCTTTTATAGCATTTCTTCTTTCTTTTTTGCATTTTTTTGTGTCTTGTTTCTTTTTGTCGCTTTGTCTTTTGTTTTTGTCTTTCATTACTCCATTTTCCCCCTTTTTTCCTCTTGGTCTGTACTTCTTTTCAGCTTTTTTACATTTTCTCTCTGTCAGTGATTGTCACAGGATGCATCCATTTAAAATGAGAATGAATGTATTCTACTTTTATTTATGGCCACTCAACACTGTTTGTCTGTGTTAGTACCAACTTTCATAGCTGATTTTTTTTCTCTCCTTTTTGACTATTCTGTCTTCTTCCTGTTCTTTTTTAAAGGAGTTCATACATTTGCTCTTTTACTCAGCTTTTGGTTAGATTATTGTTTTGAAAGTTAGATTATTTCTTTGTCTCCAAATCATTTTAGCATAATTATTTTCAGCTAAAGTGAGGAAATGAGAATATTAGTGCGAGTATTTCCATGTGGCTGCGTTTTAGTTTTAAATAAAATTTTTGAAATACATTTCTTTCGGGCGTTGTCGTCTGATTAGGCGCTATACAAATAAAGATTGATTGATTGATTCATTGACGTGAATTCTAAACTTTAGACTTTCTCACTTCACATGCCTCATCTTTGGTCCTTCTTGTTTTTTGTCCGTTTTCAGTCTCGTGTTGAGTCTAAACCTCTTTAATTTCTCTTTTTCTTTCTCGCCGTTCTTCCTCCTCTCTCCCGTCCCACTCCATTCTCTGCATTTCTCCCTCAGTGTCTCTTTGTTTCTCTCTCTCTCTCAGTCTTCCTTTCTTTCCCTGTCTGTCTCTCCCTCTTTCTGGCCCCTCTCCAGTTGCACAAGATTTGGAGCCGATTGTCTATTTATAGCGCCTGTGGTTCTGTCGCCATGACAACCAAGCTGGAGGCCAGGGCGCCAGGGAGCTATTTTTGGAGCAGCGCTGTAATGTCAGACACAGCCTCCTCTTCTCTTCTCTTTTCTTTCCTCCTCTTTCTCTCCGCTCGCTCCGAACGTGTGCGCGTTTTGATCACGGATCGGGCTGGCGCCGCTTTCGGTCCGGACGGCTCGCGGTGTGACATGTACAAAAAGAAGCAGTAAGACCCCCCACCCCCAGCCCCCCCTGAACCGCTTTGCTCGGCTGATCGCTCGCCATCCCTTCTCCCCCCTTTGAGGAAGCGAGACCATTTTCTGACTCGGCTCGCGAGGCTTCAGTGATTTTTGGCTTTTGATGTTAAAGTCGTTCAAAGGCAGATTTACCTGTGTTTTAACCACGGTTTGAATTTACAAGTTGTGTAATTTCGCCGAAATATGTAAATTATGTTCAAATCCAGTTTGTTAAATCTGCTTTGAATCGTTTTAAAACTTTTGTCAGTTGTCTTATTTTCTTTGTCTGCATTTTTGCATGACGTGCATTAAAGCTGTATGAATTAAAGTTTTCTTGCCCCCTGGAGGATTTTTTATTTTATTTTAGTGATGGTTAAATAAATAGGACATTTTTGATCATTTAATAGACAAATGTTTGGATATACCTTCAATGTTTTTCTTTTTCTCATTATTATTTTCAACATGTATGTACTAAAGATATCCAAGCTATGACAGGACACAGATGGAATTATGCAGTAATCAAAAAGTGTTAACTCAGAACATATATGTTGTGCATGTCCTATGTGGTCTGTGTGTGAATGAGCTTGCTTTACATATTGTGCACTTTAAGGTTAGCTTTTAATTCCCTCGTACTTGTACTCATACAATGACAATAAATCTGATACTTCTGATATTTTAGATTTGCCAGCGTAAACACATTTTGATTTGATGACACCTTTGCACACGTACTGCATTCTTTCATCAGATTATTGTGGTAGTCACCCATTAAAAATATAATACAGAAAAAAATAAGAATAAAGAAAAAACACTGAAGGAGAAGGTAGTATACTTTTGTCCTGTTTTGCTGGTCTTACATTTTTAACAGGAATTTTTTGGGGGGAGGGTATTTTTGAGCCAGTTTCACAGCACTTATTGAAAAAATATTGGTTTACTTCTAATAAACAGACTTTGTGAATATGAAACCTGTCAACCTTTGCGTTCGTTTTGGCAGAAGTGGAACTATTCGAGGGCTTTGCTTCGTGTGTGTGTGTTTGTGTGTGTGTGTTGCAACACCACTCAGCCGTTTTGCTCAAGGTAAAGCTCCCCACATGTTGTGAGTTTGTGTGCATTTACAATATATCAAACTAAAAACCATGAGAGTTATTTGCAAGTTTAAAAAGTATAAGCTGGCTTTATTATTATTATTTTTATTAGTAGTAGTATTATTATTACAGTTAATTTCTTGTTTAATCATTTCTTGTTGAGTCTTTTTAAATGTTCATGTAATGTTAATGACAAATTAGGACGTGGTTTCTAAGTAAATGTGAGCATGCTGGGTTTCAGTAAATGAAGCTAATTATGAAGCACATTGTTGAGTCTGTGTACATGTGCCGCGCAGATGATCCACTGCGACCACGTAGCCGCGAGTGGTTTAATCCTGTGCGCAGCTGAAGATGTATACTCGCTCATAATCTGGGTAATCCTTTGTCCTAATGCTGCCACTTTAACAGGATGAATGCATTACGGCGCCGTTATCAGCTCTGTTTGGCCGCTGATGCCGAGGCCTTTTATGTCCTTCCAGTGTGTGAAGATCGGACTCAGATTGCTCCGTGAAGGGGAGTTTTCTTTTGTATGGCAGGCAGAATAATAACATTGAGATTTATTTCTATGCTGTTGTCGTGGTTGAGATGTCACCCGGCGCTAGGGCTTCAGTTTTTTGAGTTTCAGAGCTGCAGCCTGACGACATGATTCTGTACACGTCCTTCTCTGTTATTGATACACGTCATGGATATATGTAAAAACACATAATTTTAACTAATTTATTACTCAAACATAACAGATTTTTACCATATTATCAAAAATGGCAACTTTGTCACATTTGTAGTAAAAAAGCCCCAGTGTAAAATGTCAAGTTTCTCCATATTTATTAATAAATGACACTATATTGTACTTGAAGCAGCTTTGTTTTCTAATTTTCGGAGGGTTATTATGAATCCACGCCTCTCTTTTCCTGTTTGACTTTTGACATGAGGTCATTGAGTTTGTCTGCTTTTGGAAGATAAATATAAAAAACTGATCTCTTTTTCCTTTGGTATAGTTATTTAGGTCTAAATCAGCACTAATATTGACCTAATTGAGTAGTGAGAAGTTAAATGTAGTTTAATTGTTCGATACATAACATACAGAGGCATCTATTTTGGTTAGTTATTACATAATATAGTATGACATTTTTGCCATTAAGTATAATGTACACCTTTAGTAATATCCACTGCAACATGTAGTGATTTATTGCAACGTGTCAGATTTGTACAAAATGTATGTTATTACTGTATACACACTTTCAAATATGTATGTGTGAAATATGTGACGTGCGGTCAAGCTATTACATAATGCAGTGCTTTTACATAATACATGGTATAATTGTGAGTCGTGTCTAGTAATGACACATTTTGTTAGAAGAAAACGATTGTATTTGTTAAATTTCCAAGCAGACTGAACTTTTTCTGCCACAGTGGAAATAAATTAAAGCCACGGAGTGAAGAGTAAAAATAAATTCATGTCTCCCACGGCGACTGAAGCTGTGCTCCATCAAAAACCGATGACTAAATCAAATCCAAATGTTTGAAAGCACTTTATCTGGTCGTGTAAATACTGTGATATTTTCGGCGTCAGACAAGTGTCCTGTGTGTTTCCAGAGTTTAGGTCAGTCCGTCTGCTCCCCAGAATAACATGTCATACATAACACGTTGGACCTCTCTGTTACTGGGGCAGCCACTATTATTTAGTTCAACTTACGAGGCACGGTTATTATTGGAACTTCTCCTATTAATAGAGAGAACTGCTAAAAATTCTGTGGTGTGTTTGTCCTGGGCGTGTCAGCGCCTCAGACCAGAGCCGTACTGTAGATAAACATGAGTTTAGCCTGGGCAGATGTCGGAGGCAGCCATGTTAACTCTGTCATCACGAGAGCCGGAGCTTCTGCTTGACACCCCGTCACCTCCTACGACAACTGTCAGGACTATCAACCTCATAACGGACCACTTTGTTTTACAAATAATTACAGTTAGCGTTTTAAGTGTATTTTTGTTATTTTGTGTTATTAGTTAAGGATCGGTGGTTCTTCTTCTTCTTCTTTTCCTTTCAGCTGTTCCCTTTAGGGGTCGCTACAGCGAATCGTCTGCCTCCATCTCACCCTATCCTCTGCATCTTCTTCTCTCACACCAACTATCTTCATGTCCTCCTTCACCACATCCATAAATCTCCTCTTTTGGTGGTTATTTTACACAAATTCAGTATGCATCATGAAGGAGAGCCAGTTACGTGTACCGAACGTCAGACACATGAATAAAAATTATATTTCTGCATATGTTATTTAATGTTTGTAAATGAAATTGACACAGATGTGACGTAAATATACAAAGAAAAAAATTATCAGTGCTTCCAGGCGCCCTATAAGTAGAGTATTTGCACAATAATTTTGTCTTCTGTATGATGTACCCTTAGTAATGACAAAAGTCTGATAAATTGATCCATGTGCAACATTTTGTGGTAGTAATCGTTAAACATTTAGTTTAGTTTATTTTAGGGCTGTCAAATGATTAACATTTTTAATCTGATTAATCACATTGTTTTTCATTTTGTGGGAGCAAAAACACTCATGACAGGTCATATACACACTCGACTAAAATTACTTATTTTAGATTACAATGTATATTTTTTTTCTAATTTAAACTTGTGTAACTAAAGGAAATTTCACCTGCTTTGTAGAACTTAACAGAACCTCTGTAATGTTCTGCTGAGATGTTTTTGCTTTTTTACACTTGGTTCATTGTTTTCATCAGTAACTAATGTAATTTGTTTCAAAATGTGTAAAGACTTTTACTTTTACATTTAAATTAGAAGCAGTAAATACTAAAGAAGTTGTCAGTGACGTGGGTCAAATGTAACATAGATTTCATCACTTTTTCCTTGATATGAGTTATTGTATGTTAATCATGTTAATTGTGTTAAAAAATTTTAATCTAATTAATCATACAAGTGGCTTAATCTGGATTAACACGTTAATTTTGACACCCCTAGTTTATTTCATTCTTCCAACATAAAACAATATATCTTTTGATTTCAGAAAAATACAAAGAAAGAAAAAAATCTTTGAATGAAACGCAGCAGAAGGAAGAAAACTTATATCTGCGCCATGTCACAAAAATACTTTACAATAAAAATAAGTTGACTCTATCACAGCTTTTGTTCATTTCACAACATCAATACAGAATAAATGCAGCTACATCACCATTAATACACAAAACTCTACATAATCTCTTTGTTTGCATATTTTGTCAAAAATAACTGTAAAGTTTTTTAAACTGATGCAGGTTGTGCTGCCTTTTATTTCATTGCTCAACTTATTCCACAATATCACTATAATTTTTTAGAGTGGTACAGATACACTGGTTTCACAAGACATGCTCTCCTCATGATCCATCATTTCCTTCTCTCTCTCGGAACAATTTCTGGATGTTTCCCGGTAATGTGTTGCGAGTGGCCTTGTGTATTATTACAAGAGTTTTAAAATTGACTAAATCTACTATTTTCAAAGCTTTGGATCTTAGAAATAATAGTAATTATAATTAGTGTAGAGCTGTCGTTAACCGAGTGAATTCTTCATTTTCTGTTCGTTTTCTGGACCGTTTTGGCTCATTTTATAGATGATTTTTTTGTTCTAATTTAGTTTATTTTCTGGATTTTTTTTGTTCATTCTAATTAATGGTGTGACTGCCAGCGTGTACTATCTGGATAAAAGTATTTAGACAGCTGACCGTTACACCAACAGAGTAATGATATTTTATTCAAATTCGTGTGCACTATGTGAATAAAGTATTGTGACACCTCACTGTTGAACATGTAGGAACTTGAACGTCTCATATTCAAAATCATATATATGTATACCGTATTTTCCGCACTATAAGGCGCACCTAAACGCCGTCAATTTTGTCCAAATATGACACTGCGCCTTATAAT